>JASSUY010048925.1:0-81498 GCA_032466535.1 Forpus xanthops
TCCTTTTTATGTTGAGGACACCAGAACTGCACACAATACTCCAAGTGAGGTCTCACAAGAGTAGAGTAGAGGGGCAGCCCTTAACTCATTTTTTAAAGAGATTTACCTCTTCCCTTGCTCTCTCCATTATCACAAGCACTTGCATCTACTGAACCATCTTCTCCCTCCTTCTGCACTACTCTCCCCCATCTACTTTCTCCTTGGGTTGTATTTGCAAGGCATCAATCAACACGACTGCCCCAAATTCAACTAAAACACCCAGCAACCAGGAGGGCAAATTTGTAACCCGATTGAAATCATGCTGTAAAAGACAAAAAACAACTCCTCACCTTTGCTGAGATTGGTTTTAAACAATGGTCTTTTATATATATATATATATATACACATACATATCAATTTGTCCAAGTAGCCTGTTGAATTTTGCATTGAATTTACTCTTAGGCAGACAAGTATTTTAGAAGACAACCTTGTACAACATGAGACAGGTGAGGGATGAAGAATCCCAAGGTAAGTCTAAATTGTCAGGAATGATCTGTTCCAATTCCTTTTGCAGAGCAAGAAAGCAATTTTAAAACCTGCCTTTCTATTTCATGTTGTGCTTTTATATAGAAAAGTTTCATATCCAGGAAACAGCCTGACTCAGTGCTTATGTTCACTTCTACAAAAGACTGTGGTATTAAGAAAGACAAAAGAGGACATGAAAGTATAGATGGGCTTGAATAAGATGCAGAGTCTAAAACAGCATGCCGAGTATTTATAAACCAAAAGCCTCACCTATCAATTCTCTTTCAAGAGGCTATTTAATCACCACTGAAGATTTGCTGCTGAATTTATATCACAGAATTAGAGCTGGAGGGGACCTCAGGAGGCTGCCATTACTCTCCCTGGCCCAGAGGCTCACCAGCCACACACCAAACATAGCCATCAGTCCTGGCACTGCTTGTCTAACTTACTTTTTTAGAAACCCTCCCATGACAGAGGTTTTACAGCCTCCTGTCACAGTTGTACCAGTGCAAAACCACTCCACTGCTACAGAGTTTTCCTTGGTGTTTAACTTAAATTTCCTCTGTTGTCACTTAGCTTGTTATTCCGCATTCTGCTCACATCAACATAGGCAAGGTCTTTTTCTCTCAAAGATGTCGTTTTACATATTTGAATACCATTATCATGTCCCTCCTCTTTTCTTCTTCAGGTCGGTTACAGTTGTTCTTCCTAAAGCCAGCTGCTGTTATTTTGCTGCTTTCCCTTCTTCCTTTCCCAAAACTCACATTCTATCAATTCATGGCTATTCTTCACAAAATTGCCTTCTGCCAACTGCATCAAAACACACATCCCAAGAACTTGCCAGACCTTGTGTTACCTGTAATTCACCTGCCAGTAAAAGACAAGGTAGACAAAATCCCACATTTCTCATTCTGTACTTGGGATGAGTGCAGCTGCTTAGGATGATTTTCTCAAGTGTGACCCCCATTTGCGTTACATATGTACTTTAAAACTATTTAACTTTTTGAAAAGGTCACTTGCTGTTCAATAACTACCAGAGACTCAGAAAATGTGAAAAAAACATGTAAGAGATGCTAAAACCTGCCCTGCTTGAAAGGATAAAAACCCCAATTGCTAGTTTTATTTTTGCATGCGGGGTGAAACAGTTACCTGCTGCTGTTTTGCTTTGGATTTGATGCTGGTAAGATTTCTTAACAACTTTTGGGTTGCTGGGTTTAACAAATAGGGTCTAGTCTGGGTTTGTTCTGAATGAAAAATTAAGGTATTTGTTCTAAATAAAGTACTTTGCTCTTCGGTCATTTACCATGAGGTTGATCCTGCTTTAGGAGGAACAAACACAAAAGGCAAATGAAATACAAATAAATATTTTACCCTGTAGGAGTGAACTGTATCGGAGGGGAAAAAGTTACCCTGTATAAAGGCAGACCATAACAAAACAAGGATCACAGATTTTCAGATAGATGTCAAGTGCCTTTCAAGACAGACATTAGACATGGACCTGAATGCGCATCTTTCTGTTTGTCTATTTTAATTAACACCTTTCATCTTGAGGGTCCTGTAAATAATTGGCAAAGTAATTAGTGCAGTGACTTCACAAGGAAAAGAAGTGAACTCTGTATGCCCATAACATTTCATTGGAAGTCCTGCTATTTAGCATGTGCTGTATTGAGAGAGGGACTGGCTAGTTCACTAGGAGTTTTGTGTGTTCCTCAGAATGATCTGATTGCATTCTCCCCATTTCTTGTGGGAATAGCCAAAATCTCTCAACTGATGGCTGAGAAAAATTAAAACATGCACAACAATGCTGCACATTTCACTTGTCCTGTTTAGTCTAAGAATGCACTGTGCATGTTTGAACAAGAGGCAATTTGCTGATTTGAAATGGTCTGCTCTGCATAATAGTATTTCCAGTTCTGAAAGGCACTGTTATGAACACTGTGTGCCTGTGCTCAAGATATAATCTCTATTACTGTATCACAGATCTACAGTATACATGCAGTACCTGCAAACTGTTTGGCAGCAGTGCCAGAAAAAGCTGCAAGGGAAATGCAGTGCTGTAATCAGTTGCAGCCTCACTGGTTATGATCCCATTAAATGAACCAGAAATTTGGAACCCTCTGCTCAATGTCTGCAGTGCAAGGCGGTTGTCAAGACAGCTGGGTGCACAGCGAAAGGATGCTGCACCCAGGCAGATGATCATGGGAATCTGAAGACAGGATGAGAGAGATAAAAACCCTGCCAGAGCCAGAACCACTGTCACATTCAGTTTAGCACTGAATTATGTTGAACAAATTCTGCAAAATCTGTCTTGCTTTGGAGAACTATGCCAAGCATAGCCCACTTCTATAGCAGCCCAACTATCGCACCTTCCTAGAATCACTCTCCACAGCTTGCCAGCTATCTGTCTCTTGCTATCAGACTTCAGAGAGCAGCCACGACAGCTGACAGACCCATGTCTTCCAGAGAATGCAAAGACAGAGAGTGTACACCAGTCAATATGTACCAAAAGGCCTTCTTTTTGTGTGAAGAATGAAAGTGAAATGCATGTTGGAGATAAGGAACTAAAATCAGTTACTCAAATCAATCTCCCAACTCTGTCATGAAAATCTTTCTACTATCTATGAAGCTGTCATACAAGTTGCATTTGTCAGAGGGATCTCTCCGCTATTCTTTTTCATGCATCTGCATGGATTTTACACAAACATACACATGTATACACACATACAAAAGGAGAATATCTGGTTGAATCTTACCCCAGGACAAGTACTGGAAGAGGAATGAAATAAAATGAGTACTTTTAAGCACTGAGGGGACCAGACTTTGAAAGGTTTAGCGAGTACCTACCACATTGTTCTGCAGGCATCTACTTCCCACACTGCTTTCAACAAGGACATTTCACAAAATACAGATAGAAATGAACAACAGGACCAAGGGCTCCTCTTTTTCACCCTGCTAGAAAGGCAATAGGGGTCAGGCATTCTCCTCAAGAAACTGAAGGGATATCTAATGTCCTGAGTAGGCAGAGCTCATAACTCAGACCAAAACTGAAAGCAAATAAAAAGACCATAAGTAGACTCATAGAATAGTAAGGGTTGGAAAGGATCTTAAGATCAGCTAGTTCCACCCCCCCTGCCATGGGCAGGGACACCTCCCACTGAACAGTGTCACCCAAGGCACTGTCCAGCTTGGCCTTGAACACTGCCAGTGATGGAGCATTCACAGCTACCCTGGGAAACTCATTCCAGTGCCTCACCACCCTTACAGTAAAGAATTTCTTCCTTATATGCAATCTAAACTTCCCCTATTTAACTCAGAACCCATTACCCCTCGTCCTATCATGGGATAAAGGAGGGGAAAAAATGTGCTATATAATTCACGTGCTCGTGCACTCCCTCTGCAACTATACAGGCAATAAAAATTGCTGTTCCATCACATCACAGGGAAGGAAACTGCTGCCAGGATCTCAAAATACTCTTTTAGATTTTCAAAGCAGTCTGAAGTCTGGTAAATATTAAGGGATTTGAGCATCTGTCATACAAGAGAGCCTGAGAGAGCTAGGACTGTTGCGCCTGAAGAAGAGGAGGCTTGGTGGGATCTTTCCACTCTGTACAAATACCTACTGGGGGAGAATAAGAGGAAGTAGTCAGGGTCTTCACAGTGATGCCCAGTGGAGAGGAAGAATGGTGCAAATTAAAACACAGAGAATTCCATTTAAATGTAAGAAAGCACTCCTTTTACTGCAACCATGGTCAAACACTGGCACAGGCTGCCCAGATACTGTCCATAGTCTCCATCCTGTGGTTCTCTGAAAAATAATAATCTACAGGTTCTGTTGTCCTGAATTAATTATGCTCTTAAACCCTCGATTTCCTTTACCAATTCCAGCATTTGGGACTGTGAAGACAGCCTTCCTAAAGTAAGCAGATTATCCACAATGTGAAGCTAGATGCTTTTTGGCAGATGTAAGGTAAGAAACCATAAGGAGGTGTGAATTGTTCTAATTCACTCCATGGGCACACAGCTGGGAAGATATACAAAGGCAATTTAAATGCCAACATTTCATCACTGCTCACTTTTGCAGAAATCCTCAGGGCTTGTGCGTTTCATTGTCCCCTAAGACCTAAGGGCATTTTCCAGGGTAACAGAAGTGCCAACAGCTTCCTTGTCATGGTTTAAGCCCAGCCGGTAACTCAGAATCACACAGCCACTTGCTCAGACCCTCCTTCTCCACCCCTTCTCCTGGAGGGATGGGGAGGAGAAACAAAAGAATGTAACTCCCACAAGCTATGATAAGAAGTCCACTAACTAAGGTATAACACAAAACACTGCTGCTACCACCAATAATAATAATAACAATAAAGGAAATATGAAGGGAAGCAAACATGAAACTAAAACGGGAAAAGGAAAAGAAAACAATAAACACAAGTGATGCACAACACAATTGCTCAACACTTGCTGAATGATACCCAGCTTGATCCAACCAGAGATCTGGGCCCTCTGGGTAACTCCCCCCAGTTTATATACTGGGCATGACATGCTGTGGTATTGAATCACAGAATGGTTTGGTTTGGAAGGAACCTTCAAGATCATGTAGCTCCTACTCCCCTGCCATGTGCCGTGATACCTTCCACTAGACCAGGTTGCTCAATGCCCTGTCTAACCTGGCCTTGAACATGGCCAGGGATGGAGCATTCACCACTTCCTTGGGCAACCTGATCCAGTGCCTCACCATCCTCTCAGTAAAGAACTTCTTATATCCAACCTAAATCTCCTGGTTTAGTACAAATACATTACCCTTTGTCCTATCACTACAGTCCTGACAAATACGCCTCCTCCAGCATCTTGTAAGACCCCTCCAAGGTACTTCAGACACTTAACACTCAAAAGCGGTCATGTACAAATGAAATATGAATACCCCTTTGGCTCGTTTGGGTCAGGTGTCCTGTCTCTGTTCCCTCCCAGCTTCCTGTGTCCCACCTTACTGGCAGAGCATGAGACTGAAAAGTTCTTGATCAGGGTAAGTGCTATTTAGAAGCAACTAAAACACGTGTGTGTTATCAGCATTGTTTTCAGACTAAAGCTGAAGCACAACACTGAACCAGCTACTTGGAAGATAAAAAAATAGCTGTTATAGCTGAAACCAGGACACCCTTACACAGAAATCAAACCCTCAATGTGTCCTTTCATTTTCTGCAGTGAAGTTACAGTGGTCTCAGGAACAGTGTAAGGTTAAGTTAAAAATACAAAGCCTGGCAGCAGACTCAAAGAGATCAAGAAGGAAAACTGTCACTGGCAACTTGTGAAGAAATGGAAACCATAGATCGCTCTAACCTCATATACAATTTATTAAATCATGACATTCTTAACTAACCCACTGATGAACCAAAATTCAGAGCTGGTTGCTGTAGATGGTTGGAGAAGTTTAGTTTGCTGCAGAGCACAGGAGACCAGAACTCAGCACAAATACTACTGGAAAACAGTATACATGAATGAGCACACCTGCAGGACCAGAAGATCTCTTGCTATGTACTTTCTAGATGCCCAAAGCCACACAAAATTACAACATCAAGATGTACACTGACCTTATAGTGTCTATACAAAAGGATTAGGAAGACACATGCAAATTACTTCATACTAAAGAATGTGTTATCAGTGCAACATGAACAACTTGATTATTTATTATGTTCAAGTTAAAACTCTAACCCTTCAGGAGGTATTTTTCAACTACAGTCACAGAAGAAAGCAAGCAAGATTAAGTGTGGTCACAGCCATGTCAATCTCACGCAAATGCTGAAATTTCACATGGCCAAAAGATATGGCTTTGCCTTCACCCTGCTCACATCCCCACATTCCCACAAACTATTAGAAAAATAAGGAGATTTAGTTCACTACTTCCCCTGATTTGGCTTACAATGTGGCCACACAAACGTTAGTACTGCTGTGTTGGAGAATGTGTAAAGATGAGGCTCAGCGAGCAGGTAGATTTTCCCCTTCAAGTACATTAAAGTTACAGTGGAATTACTGCTTTAGAGAAAAGGAGGAGGCTGTGAGCATGAACAGTAACAGGAGAAATGTATGCATCTCCTGAATAGCCTTGTAGTTTCAAACATACAGGAATCTTTGTTATATGTACTACTTTAGTTCAATAAACATAAATATGGGATAATGCCATTAATTACACCATCAATAAAAATACAACTGACAGTACCAAAATCCAAAAATTTTGCACTATGTTTCCAATACTTTACTGGACTATGTACCATGGTACAGACTCAGCACTGGCTTCTGAACATTTCCGAAGATGAAGCATGGCCTGCCATCTTACAGGTCAGCGAAGAGTATGAAGACACAGTGACAGGAAAGGCTCTGATGCATTTTCAAAAGAGAAGCACAGAAGCTTTACTGCCTTTATTTCACATAAATAAGTGACACTGGTAAATTTATCTCCAGCACCAATGGACAAAATTAAAAATGCCAGGGCTATTCATGGGCTACAACTCCCCACAACCTGCATTCTCCAGTTCCAAACATCTATTTTAGCCATGTGAAATTCACTTAACACAATAAAAAAGTTTTGCAAGAAGCTGCAAATTTTCACACACACAAAAAAAAAGATTATTTTTTATTTTTTTTATTTAATCATCTACAGATAGGATGCTTTCAATATTCAGCACTGTCAATGTAAATGAAGGAGAATACCATAGGTAAATAGGGGAGACAATAATGAAATATTATTATACTATGCACAGATATACATGGAGAAAAAATACTTCCAAAACCTCATGTCTGGAGTCTTCACCAATATCAGCGAACTGACCAGAAAAGGAATAGTGAGTATTGCTTATCTTGACTTCATGAAGGCAAGTTTGATTTACAGAATGAGTCAGTGAGTTAGTGGAAAACTATTAAAACACACTGAAGATCAGCTAAGGGTCAGAAACACCAGCGTAAGATCAAATTTTTAATTTATCCAGTCATCTGAACTGAACTATATAGTCTGACATAAAACTAAATTCTACTGTCAAAAGAAGAGCCTTATAAAACAGAAGATAAAAATGCCCTTTCAAAGAGCCTGTTTGGAATGAAAATGATAATTTTCTCACCCTACCTTTTGCTAGGCCAAAAAAAAGTCATTTTGCTATTATTATAGGGGAAAGCTGAAATAATTAATTTGGCTTTGATGTGGCTTTGTAGTAGGCATGACTTTGATACTGCAGTAATTTTTAAGCAAAGTGGGTTTGATCAATACCATTTTATTTCATATTTTTTTGAGTAAAAATTAGCTTATTTGGATGGTAACAGTAGTATAGAAAAGTGTAATCACAACTAACTTTGTATGGTTATTAATATAAAAACACCTGAAAAAGGAAAGGAAGCAGTACTCCAAATCTATCCAAAACTTCCAAACTGTGTGCTACAGAAATTACTTTTTTCCCTTCTCAGAACATTAAGAATTCACCATAAATTATCAGGGGGATGCCATAACTTCTGCAGGGCTGTTGAGTCCCTTCCAACAGCTGTTAGAGATTTCACTGTCATTTCCTTGGGTACCAGACTTAAAATCTACTGCATGAGAATCTTATCACCTGCCTGCGATACTGATGCTGATCAGGTTTATGACACCTTTTTTTTTCAGGTCAAATCCATGGCTGTGTCATTATTTAGTTAGCTGGTTTTTTTGTTTATTTTTTTTTTTTCTCCAGTAAATGCCCGATCAGTGCATTGCTCTCACCCATTTTTAACACATCTTTCCTAATTATTTCGTACTCTTTGGGGATCTTACATATTCAGTGCCCTACAAAGAGTGCTCTTCCTCTTAAATACCTGATGTTGCAATTTTTTTAATGAACTGCCTATGAAGAGCAGTGGTGTGAGCTGAGGAGGCCATGAAGCTGAAGACTCAAGGACTCAATTTTGGAAAAACCACACTTAAAATTCCTCTTTCATAGCTTCAGCACAAGAAATCCCAGCATTGGATTAGTGAAAGCAGTATCAATGTGCAGAAATTTCAGAATATTAAAGAATCTTGAAAGCTAGAATAACAAGTGAAACAAGTCAGATTACAAGGTCATATGCTTAGAAAGCAGAAACAAGAATTTCTGTTGCATGCTGAAATTGTAAAGAAAAACATGCTACTATTTGATTAGCTAATGAACTGAGAGTCATCAGCATGTTGCAATTACAAAGATCAAGATTAATCAGGAGGGGCATTTCCAATATACATACAGAAGACTGCATGCTGCTGAAAAAGTCATTGGTAACACCTTCTGCAAAACAGCAGGTATGGTTCTACAAACTTATATTTGCAGAAATTAACTTCCCTAAACAGGCAGAAAAGGGCTATGATGTGAGTCAGGAAATGGAAACCCTATCATACTAAAAGAGACTAAAAAAACATTGGCCGGCTTACTTTTCTGAGAAAGATTAGGGGGTGTAAGATGGAACATCAGATAGTGAACATCACAAGGGAGAAGAATTATCAAAGCTGAAAGGCAGCACTGGTGAAACAACAAATCCAGAACTTGGAGTGAATAAATTCAAACTGAAAAGAGAGTGGTCCCAGCCCTTCAAAGGGATGAGCTTCAGAAGCAGTGCTCTCAAACCTGAAACAGGTTTAAGATGGAGTTTGATAATGAATGAGCTTGTATAATGTTGTTACCTATTATAGAAAAGAATTGAATTTGACACGAGATATCTTACTCTCCTGTGTTCCTGTCACTTTTCCCAATTCCTTGCAGCTAGGGTGCCAAGAAGTTTGCAGACAGAAAGTTGGCAGGAGTCTGGGGATACAACCACCCATACTGGCGCTCTCTTGGAAAGAAGCACTACATACGAGGGGTTCAACCAAGGCCACCCAAGAGCAACTGGCAGCAAAGGCTTCCTCATGCCACCCTGCCTGCCTGAGTCAAGTCTGGTTGCAGAAAGCCAGCACTGAGCATCAGACTCTGCTAGCTGTGGTGACAGTGGCACAGAGTTGCATTTTTGGATATGAGCACTACTTAATGATGGCTCTTGGCCATGAGCAGTAAATCTACCTGGATTTTAGTTGATGACTTGAAGATAACACTGGACTGCAAATTGCCTGCCTTTACCTTATGCTGTTCTTTTCTACTTACTATCCTCTTTCAGCGATAAAGTAACAAAAAAAAACAAATCTCAAGTGAAAGCATACATACCATTTGTCCACAGGACACCACATGCACATTTTCACAGCATTTTCTGTTACGTCTCACTGTCATTTACAATAGTTTATTACTGTTTCTATACACTACCTTCTTCACGAATAAAGTTTCTTCTGAGTTATCCATAGCACTACATAGACTATTTCTTCTTGCAAGGACGAAACTAGTAAGAAATCTACCTATGGGTATTCTGCTGTTCTTTTACATTAATATCACCCTTATAATTGATTAAAAATTTAAACCACATTCCTGGTGCTACTGTGAAGTTACACTTCAGGTCCAAGGATTTATTATTAAGCTGAGAAAAATCCACATATTTTGAGTGACAAGGTTGTTCCAAAAATAAGAATAAAATACAGTAAAAATAAAGCAGCAACTGGCATTCCGTTTTCAGTATATGTGCCACTATTAGATATGCTGGTACATATCAGAGTCCTATTCTCACAGAGAAGTACATATTATATATAACACACAGACCTATCAAGCTAGTACTTATATTCCATAAGACAGATTATGGGACAGCACAGACATACAAACCCCAGCTCTTCAGAAGCCATTCTAACACTCCAGGATGTCCTGACCAGCTAGATATTTTCTGTCTTTCAAGTGCATGATTAAACATGTCACCAAAGTCCAACCAGTTTTAGCAGCCTCACTTCAAATAAAAGTCTTTCAGAGAATTAATATTCTGATATATTCATCTTGGTATGATGTAAGAGTACTGCTGCTAGAGGCCATGTCCTCTGAGGTATTGAGCACTACCTGAGCAGTCTAAGAGTTCCCGTCTTTCATCTGGGTATATGAATATTCCATGTTATGCCAAGGTCAAAAGCCAGGATTGAAGTGCTAACCGGGTTTACATTTTAATACTTAAAAGCGCCACATGTGATCTGGTTCTCCTCACCCAGAGTTACAAAATCCACTACTTCCTTCCAAAAGCATGCCTCAGGCTAGCTTGAAGACCTTGTCCTTATGCTACAAATCTTTTTCTTCCTGCTATGCATATTTACCCTTAGACAACATCTAACTCTTACCCTCATCTGCCACTTCACAAGCTGTCTAATGACTATTCAAGCATTAAAAAAATGAAGAGTCTGTTAAGTTGTAAATTAAGTGACAGTCTATAGCTGAAAATTAGCAATAACATGCCCAAATCTTTATTGATTGCTAAGAAAATGTGAATAACCCTCCCTACGGCCGACTGTGTAATTACTGACCTTTAGAACTGAGAGCAATTAATTTAAGAACAGATAACAGTGAACTAGCAAATGACTTATTTTGCGACAGGACAGTAAAAGCACCTATCAAGTTTTCGTATGTGTTCAGTGCCACCTTGAATAGTATTGTTACATACCTTTATTTTCCATTTTGATGCAGAATATCACCCAAGCTACACCTGGACATGAAATGCCTGTCAACTAGTTCAGATCAATGGAAATGTGTCTTTAAATACTGAGGCTTTTCAGTATACTTTAAGAACTCCCTATCTTCTCTTTTTGGAAAGAGGCTCTAAATTACTGTTAAAGGCAGGAATATTATATTGTTAAGCTCAGCCACTGTGATATATGTACTGCAAACATTTCTTCAGTACTCTGAAAAACAGAGGTGGAAATGGCCAGTAACAGGAGAACAACAGATGGTAATCTGACATCAGTCAAGTTTCTATACATATAGGAGACACACACACAAACCTCCTTGCCTCTGTTAGTACACAGTTTAACCTCTTATAAACTCTTGCACAATTCATGGAAATAGCAGTGTAAACACTATTGATATAAATGCTTCAGCAATATTTAACTTTTTTCTTTTTATTCTCAATAACAAGAGCTTCCGGTCATGGAGAGATTGTGGCCTTTTGACAAAACAAACTACATTTGAACAGCATTGGGCAGGTGGTGGAATTTCCAGTCAGAAAATTTTAAAGAAGTATATTAGGTGGGAGTAATAAAAGAAAAAGGTATCTGACCTGGTGCAGATGTCCTTCCATGAAGAGCAGTGTCATTAGGCAGGAGATCTTTTGAGTTGGAAGTGAACGGTGATTGTCTGAATGTGTCTTCAGAAAAGAATGGGCTATAGGAAAAAATAAGATGTCTTTTTGTACACAAAATAGCTGTTAATGGAAGAAGTAAATATGATTTTTGACCTTAACATCTTAGTATTATAACAAATACTGCCTTGTTAAAAGCCTTGTTTCATTTATAGAACTCATGCTGAAAGATACACAGGCTGTGAGGAAAGGTGGGGAGAAGAGGTATGCCTTGGTAAAACTGCATCTCAGAGTGAAAACTGAAGTTGTCTCAAAAGGCTTTTTCCTACAATTCAACATCTTAAATTGGCAGTATCACAATGCAATCTGGGCCATTAAAATTAATCCTTCAAAAATTTGTATTCTACTGTTGTATCTAGAGATGGAAATCAGGAAAGATGGAAAACATTATTTTTTAATAATACAGTATATAGTACTTTTTAAAATGAAACTTTTCAAATGTGAGGTTAGGATGCTGAATAATTCTTCTGACATGGCATTCCATGAATGAAATGAACTCCATGAGTTTGATTTTTAAAGCAGGAAACAAGTCATGTAAGTTAACTGAAAAGTTACTTCCCGAAGAGCATTAAGTGCAAAACTTATCAGCTACTTGACTCAAAAAAGTTTTTTTCATTTTGGTTTTTATTAACAGGCAGTAAAAAGTCAATTTCAATAATGAATCGGCATTTCTATCAGTTTTCTGTTTTCTGCTCAATTCAAGATCCTAACAGAAACAAGAATTCCTTGTTACACGACAGACAGACATCAGTAAGAGATAAACCAAAAAGTTCAAAATTGAGAAGGACAGTCTTTCTTGGAAAACTCTTACTAAGGCAGCGTATTTCATCTGCATGCAAACTATCAGTTTTTTCTAAGCAAAATGTGAATTACATTAAATATCTCTCTCGTACTGAGAATCCTTAACAAGCTGCTGTACAGTAGGTTATTTTAAAGGCGTAGGACTGGAGGCCAATTCGTTTCTGCAGCCTGTCCTTATCCAAGAACCTTTTCAGGATAAAGCATGTACTAAAAGGTCTTACAAAGCACTGCACAGTGGATAGTTCAGATCCAGAAAGTACATGTCAGCAGCAGCAACCAAGTTGACCCTACCAGTCCAGATACTCAAAGTATCAATCTAAACAATGACACTTGCATAAAAGTTTTCCCTCTTACAGTTTTTCTGCAGAGGGTGAACAAGGTGTTCCTCACTGAGCCACTTGTATTCTGTCAGATCTCTTCTGCCTTTGGGAAACTCGCTGATAATAAGCTAACATGATCATGTAACTTTTGTCAATCATGTCATTTGCTTTCTCATTAACTTTTTTGGCCATTATTAATTTTCTCCTGTTCCATATGTGACAGTGGGATACTTTGTTATTTCTACAAAAAAATTGAACATAATCATAAACACAGCCAGCATTAGGTTGTGTTGCAGATGAAGGCATGAAGCTGCCCCAGACCTGATCAGTTTCGTGTTTGCAGATAGCTGAACAATGCATAATACTTGAGAAAACAAGTGATCAGGATAAAGCAAAACAGCTCCAGCCCACACATGCAAAACTTAACTTTTTCCAAGACTTACGCTCCTACTGAGGGATGACATAATATAAAATGGACTGAAGCTGTACAAAAATATGGCATCATTTATTGCAACAATACTCTCATTGCTTTAATAACGATTTGAAAGAAAAACACCAATAAAAAAAAAAGTTTTTTTACTGTTGTAACTCTTCAAAATCTTGTACTCTGCTCAGGTTTCCATGTCGACCTTCCTGCTTGTGCCTTAGATTCAGTCCCTGGGACACTGCTCATTGCTGGTTCTAAGCAAAATGGATGATGCAGAGCTTACCTATTTCAAGGCTAGTCCATATACTATGAACAGGTTGCTGTTGAAGACTGCATTGTATTGTGTCCCAGGGATTTCCCTCTCTGCCATCAGCCTCTGGTGAAATACAGAGCCATCCTTGGATACCTCTTTTCTGCCTTTCTCTGGAATGGCAGCTGAGCCTCTTCAGTGTTGGCCCTATTACTATTTTAATTACAGCAGATATGTCCTCCAATTCCCAGTGCAAAGTATGGAGGGAGGAGCTCCTGCTTCATAGTAAGACATGATATAAATTGTTCTCAGTATGCAAAGTCCCTTCAGATGAAGATCAAGCTTTAGGTTTTTTTTTTCTGGCTGCACTTTTCCAGTTTTATGGCTACACAGTTCTCTAGATGAAAGCAACTTATCTTGGCACCTTATGCTGGCATATTCACTTCAAGATCATTTGCTTCTCCACTTTCTGTCTTCTTATCACAGATGGCAGGCTCTACCATCTCTCTCAGCCATTGAGCTGTGAGGAATCCTTGCCAGATTCAGCTGCTTAAGCAAAGTCATGCGCTCGCAAAGTCCAGGAACACTCACAGGAAGAATAGCAACAGATAGGTGACAGTTAGAAATGTTAATATGGAGTAAGACAGCAAAAACTGCTTGCGTATCTCATCTTGCTGAGCTTTGCTGATTTAAGACTCACCAACAACACAGCTTAATCTTTCCACTCCCCAGATACTCACAGGTGGTTAACGCTGACCTCACCTTGGCTCTCTGCAGCTGTCAGGTTGTGATTCAACAACGGTGTTTCAAACGCCTTTCAGTCATCACTCCAGATGTAGGTTGTGAGCCAAACTGCACCACCACATTTTCTTGATGCAGTCTGCATACCTCTATCCTCCACTGGCTGCTCCATCACATCCTATTTTTGAGAAGTGTCATACCCTTACCAGTAAAGACTTCCAGCTGTTTGGCGGGTTTTGGATGCGATTTTTTTTGGCAAGATCTTTCAAGTCAATCTGAATTGATAGGATCTTGTACACTGATTTACTTCCCCTTAAGAAGCTCTTCTCATGCACATCTTCTTCTGTTGATAGGTAAGATAAGCAGAACTGAACCAGGCACCTGGTGTTTCATGCTCTGATGGGTTAGCAGCCATTACCAGGACTTCTCAGTAAAACTCCGTGCAAGTTTGACAAGAGCCACCTGCACTACACTGAATAGTTGGCAGCCAGAAGAAGGGGAAGTTATCTTTGAACTGTCCTCAACCTTTGTAGTTTGAATTACCTTTGATAGATCCAAAAGTAGCTCTGGATTCTCACAACAGTCCTCCTGGTAACGTCACGAGACACTGAAATCTATTTTCAACTATTTGTCACACCCTCCCTGCAATGCACACTGGATAGTTAATGAGTGGCTGGAGAACACATGCATTTATCTCCATATGTATCTCTCAGACTTACGCATTTTAACTACTCACAGGAAGGCTCTGCAGGCTGTATATCCCACAATTTCCCAAACGAGCAAACATGGGAAGCATTCACAGTAGCCAGAAGTTAAAAGATCAATTTAATTATATTTCAACTTGTAACATCAAAAAGTGCCTAATGTACATTTACTGAGCTGGTTGGTTTATAAAAACCAAATTATTTATTTATTGCAGTTACCATGAAATGAATGGGTTAGACCTAGGAATTTAAGAACAATGCAGACATCAATTCTTCTGCAACTGAAATGCTTTTCAATTTCTGCCTGGACAAAGTTGTCTTAGCAGTGAACATACTGGGAACTTCTGTAGAAGGGGCTGCAGAAGCATAGAAAGTCTTATTCTATCTTTGAAGCAACTTCTTGTCACTTCAGTGTACTGTCTCAAACCTATCCACACTATTAGGGAACTTTTGGGTAGGAAAGACTACTTTCCTGCTTCCAGGTAGGATCTCTTGCAGATTCTTGCCTACTCCTCACCATGGGCTCCTAAATATTTATCAATTCTAGCTGCCACTTATTACATAAAAGCTTTGAATTTTCCCATAGGGACACCTTACTTCGCTGCTCATGCATATATAAGCAACACATGGGCTTTTTCCCAGCAACAATACCATAAAGTGCATATTTCTTTAACAGCACGTGCTGTAACTGGATCATGTTTTTAATTCCCAGGTAATTTCATTTATCATATTAACATGACCGTAATCTGTAACAAATGTTTCATTAGCTTTGTCTTCCAGTCTAACTTTTAAAAATTTATCTCTGAAAGGCACTGAGATGATAGAAACACTAAAATGAAATTTTATTAAAGAAATCAACTTTGACAGAAGACAACCAAAATCACCTCTTCTTAACATTGGCCTATGTCTTAAAATCCAGTTGTCAGTCTGTTCCTCCCTCAAGCACTGCATGTACTATGCAGTTTAAGTTTCAGTTTTTGTAAGGGGGAAAAAAAAAAAACAGAATTTTTAAAATGATGCGTGAATACTTGATCAGAAGAAAACAGTCATTTGAGTCCAAAGGCCTTTTTTCTCATGAACTCTTAGCAATCAGATCCATAAGTGCAATTTTCCAGATATAAGTTACATTACTCATGAAAATAACTTACATTTGTAATATGAGGTTGCATTTGCAGGTGACAGACACATTTGAGTTCATATGGCAAATGAAGCAATGTCATTTACACTATAGCTTTGAAGATAACAATGAACTGTACTTACCTGGTTGTAGTTCTGATGGTGTTATCTTTATTGTGGTTGTGCTCTTTGCTCACCTTTTCTGCAGAAGAACATACATGGGGGGTTGTGATTAGCATATATCACATTTTCCCTATCAGGTTTTATTCAACAGAACTATATTAATGCTTTCTGATAACAGCATAACCCACAGTAATTTGGGGTAAATGGCTACAGCGTGATTATAGAATGTGCATAACTTTATTTAAACTAATATCAGCAATTTTTTTTTTAGCTTCATAATTTGCTGTTAGTGCTTCATGCAAAGTATGCAATATAAGCATTCGTTAAACACATTGCCTTTATGTAATAGCTGAGGTTCACTTTCTTTGTTAAGAGAAATAGACAGTGCAGCCCTGGAGCACTGCATGCTGCAGCCACTGGCGCCTACGCCAGTAACTGCCATCTATAGGCTCTCCTATACTCCAAGGTCTGGATCAACCAGTTGTCACAAAATTATTTAATTAGCTTTCAAAAATACAGGAGTTGAACTCTGGCTTTTCTCGTTCAGCTCAAATATTGTGAACCTGACCTGTCACAGTGTTCTAGAGCATATGCTAACTATGGGGGACATTTGGCAAGGCTTTTGCATTTCTAATGTAAGGGTAGAAGGGCTCTACTTCCTACTATTTTTCAGCCATAGCAATCTCACACTTTGATAGCACCTTAATGGTTATACACAATCTTTTTTTAATGTTTAAGTTCAACTTTCTACTTTTTCCACTGCTTTTACCTGATAATTGGAAAAGCAGCTCGGATGCCATCTTCACTGATATATCTTGGCTGAACAGATTTCTTTCTGGCAGCACACGGCCTTCTGGTGCCTTCTGTATGTGTTCACTAATGTCTCGCCCTAATAAAGTGCTGTAGCCAACATTTTGGCTGGGTTGGCTGGGTGACATTGAAGCCTGCGAATCATGAATGTCAACTTCCATTGGTTCTTCCTTTATCTTTACCATCTGGGTTTCCTTGTAACTCTCAGCTGCAAATACGTATTTAAAAAAAATAAACAACCACCACAATTATTTAATTAGGCTACAATTTTTCAGAGCACTCAAAGCAGGAATCACAATTACAACATTATAATTTGTATACCGTAGCACTGCAAATGGTAAGGGCAGCAAGCAGCTGACTGCCACAGTATTCTTTTGGGGGTTATAAATAGAAGCAATCTCTTGAAAATAATTTTTCAAACTAGAGAGCAAGAAAGAGTTGCATATTTGTAAATATGAGAGTTATGTTACTTTCTATGAATACAGGGTGATCATATGCCAGCTAGTGAAGCTTTGCTTTTATTTATTAAATCAAGGTGCAACTACACCAGCTCTCCAAAGCTGGGCACTGAAGACCTCTTACAAACTCTAAATCACTCATCTGCTCCTCTTCTACTCTCTCTTTTATGGAAAATTCCAGACAACTGTGTGAGGAACTGGTTTGTTATATCTGCATATGCTTTCAAGATGAGAGAATTATTCTGGGGCCCATGCTTTTCTGAAGTCTAATTTTGTAACAAGCCTATATATTCCCTCCTACATTACGAGATCCAGTAATCTCAATGATCAGTTTCTGTAAGCCCATATCCTTCCCTCCCTGTCTTCCTCTCTGGTGTCCTAGGCCTACCAAATAAAACCATACTCTAGAAGCCAGTTTCTAGTTCACTTTCTATGCTCGAGATTCCTCAGGTGTTTCTGAATGCTCTGGTTTGGCTGCAAAGCAAGTGATCATTTTCTCTTCAGAATAAAACTTCTTAAATTTCAAAATCAAGGCTCCAAGATCATTTGCCTCCCACACCCCAAACACCTATACAGCCCTTTTGATCCAGACTTTCTGCTGTTGGTGTGAAAGTTTCAACCACCAGAAATCTTGTTTTTAATTACCCAACATTACAATAAATCTCAGCTCCAAAAGTCAGTTTGGTCATCCCTGATAACTGGCTCGTCAGAATGTGGTGCCATCTTGTAGTCTTTAGTCAAGATCAACAATAGCAAAAAGGCATATGCATTTCACCTAAATGTAAATTGGTGCATGTCACCAAGTTCTTTTTCATTCCCCTCGTTTCTCCCTCTCCCCATCTTCCTGTTGTTCTTATGTGGAGGGAAAAAAAAAGAAAAAAAATGAAGACAGGACACAAAATGCATTTCGATATGTTCCAGGGACAATTTACATGAAGTGCTTTCAGTCTTTCCTTGTGACATTTTTAATCCTTAAACATATAAACAAATGATAAAAATCTTTACCATTTATGATCCACCAGATGCATTTCAGACTTCAGATATGTTCATAAAGAATCCTCAACTGAAGTCAAGTTAGAAATACAATATAATCCCTTTTTCTCCTGGCAAGCAGATTTACCTTCCCCACACACACACACCTTTTTTTTAATTTATTTTTATTTAAAGCTTCCATTAGCCCCTCATTATAAAGACACAGAACACTGTATCTATGTTTGAAAGCATAAAAATAGCATGCTGTGCATTGAAAGTGAACACAGAACAGCAAAGGAATGCATCAGGTAACACTGTCAATCAAAAGCTCAGGTAACTCTGCAAACAAATGAGTTCTTCAGATGTCTGACAGACCGAGCTCTGCATCCAGCTGCCAAATTTAGGTGCAGAGTCAAGCTGACCTTTGCTGCCCTCTCTGCTTTTAAAATATTCTTTCTATTTCTGTTCTTGTTCCACAGCTTAATTCCTGGTCCTGCAAATGCTTTTGTATCAGACAAACTGATATGACCCCAACTAAGGCAAGAGTCAAGCAATACTGATGACCTTCTCCCCCTTATAATCAGCTAGCACTCCAACTGCCCTAACTAAATTTACATATTTGATCATTTCCTTTGACCTTTATCTTCCCAGCTGTGCCCTTTTGATCTGACAGAATGTCCCTGCCAAAGATGAATCCTGTCATACCCTGATTCCCAAAAGCAAACACACAGAGAAGACTGAAGGAGGGTATTTATGATAATTTGGCAAGAGCTAATGAAGGGGAAACACAGTCAGTCTGTCCCATGAGCAGCAATCAGAGGCATACAATCCAGCTGTACTAGATTTTGTGATGGCAAAAGACTGTAATTAAGGTTATGCCCATACCTACCTCACCACACAGGCACAGTTAAACTGTAAATTCTTTAAGATTATTTTCCCTTCTGTGCTACAGACAGTGGAATACATTTGTGGAGTAAGGTGATACCCCTTATTTCCTTACTTAGGTATCTCACATGGTCATAGCACAGCTAAAGTTTTTCAAGTCAAGGGCTGGTGCACCAAAAGGTCTCCTGGTTCAAATAATTAAAATCATGATAGTTTGGGCTTCTTTCCACTTTTACGTTTCTCCTCAAATAAATGAGCTAGGTGAAATAAACTGCAATGTATCAGAATACAATGTTAGCATGCAGGAGTAATTTTCTTCATGTCAGATTTTTATAAAAGTACAGACATCTAACTCCTAGCAAAAAGCAGCACGGGATAAAGACTTAAGCAGCTCTGAAGCATCCAGGCCGTTTTCTCCTAAACATGGTCTGCTAGTCATTCCAAACTAACCTGGATGAAGCTCAGAACAACAGTAAGGCACTGAACATAGCTCATCTGGCAGAAAATGAACTAAGTCACCTAATGTGTGTTTTTCTGCTGTTAACTTTGTGAAATGGAAAGACCTTAACAAAACGAGACACTCTTACTGCATACATGGATGTACTGCCACCAAGCCACAGAGATGCTGTTTCTTTACAGAGCAGTATGACTTTTAATCAGCTGGTCTATAGAAGCCTCAATGAACTTCATCATATTCACGTTGAGTGAGACAATTTTCCACATCAGATATGAAAAATGCAGTATTGGACAGGCTTGTTCCAGGAAGAAAGTAATTTCTTCCACAGCTTTCAGGTTCTATGGCATTCACAAGTGCAAGGAATTGCAAAGTAGTGGCACTTGCTAAAAAAGCCAAACAAAACAGAAACATACTTGCATGACCTAAAAGCTCAGGGTACAGCATTCATTCATGGCGGTCTGACACTGTTACCTGAAGAAGATGCAGCAATAAGAGCATCTCTGAAATTCAGTGTTAACAATGCCTCTCTGCAGGCTAGGACAGAGACTGACAGGCTTTAGAAAGAGCTTAGTCAAGCTACGTCTCAGAAAGTTGGGATTGCTACAATTCAACGCACGTTGTGAACAAGTCTGCAATGTGCCCCTGTGGCAACCAAGGCCAACCATGTTCTGGGCTGTCAAAACTGTACCCACCAGAAGGACAGTCTTACCCTCTATTGTGCACTTATGAGATTGTTTTTAGAACTGTTCCCCATTTGCGGGCTCACCAGTACAGGTGACATCTTGGGACACTGACATGTTCAGTGGAAGGCTACCGATACAGTCAGGGGACTGCTGCAAGACATCAAAGCAGAACAGCTAAGAGAACTGGGTTTGTTCAATTGCTCATATTTGCTGAAATGCCCATCAGCTTTACAAATCAACTTTATGAATCAACTTAGACAAGAAAGCCTTTCCCATATGTCTCATAAATTGGGCTCATGTACTAGTTTTCACAATCAAGCAGACAGGGGTAACTAGTGGGTCAACTTGTACTGACTTCAAAAGCTTTCAGTATGAAGAATCAGGCATTTTGTTATGCTAATTGTTCTGATTTGCTAGAAATAAACATGCCCTAAAACAGCTTAAATAAAACCTCAGAGGTAGGGAACAGTTGGCGAGCCCTGAAGGTTCTGCTAGAGACACAACAAGTAACATCTGACGTTCCCTAGGGCGCTGTGCTTGATGCTTTATTTTGCTAGTTTGTTTTTTTGGTGGTTTTTTTTTTCCAAACTGCTGTTTTATGTAAGACAATGTCAATGGGCTTTGAATCAATGTAACAGGGTCTTGCTTTTTAAAAAAATCATTAAATGGATCTTATTTGTTAAAGTGGAACCACTGAATTTTGTGACTGTGAGGTATTTTCACAAAAAAATGCAAACCAACAACAAAAAGGGAGCAAATTAAAGCAGTAGACTAATTTGAGTTGTGACACACATCTGCTGCTCCTTCAATTAAATGGTAAGATTATGGTGGTTACCTGAAAGACCCTAACTGCAGAACACCAGCAATCCCTCAAAACATAATTATGAAGCATTTGATAAAATGTCTACATGCACAATAAATAGTTATTTTACAACACATTCCTATCTATCCAATCTCCCAGTCCAAGAAAATCCCAGACTAGCATTTTTGCAGCAAGTTGTACTTTTGCAGAGCCTGGCTCCATGTCTTCTGTCTTTACATGCTGACCCTTCAAAGGCAAGGGGTCTGCAGGAGGCCCTTCTGCAAATACTGTGCATCTATAATCCCTTGACACTTTGCCCACTTTCCATAGCTTTGCGGCCACTTCCACCTGGCTGAATATCATCAAGAGCAAGCAGTAAAGCAAAGGATCTAGGAGGGGGGAAGAGGTGGTGGTGTTTAAACCCTTTAATGACAAAATTCTGAAAAATAAATACAATAAAAATAAATTCAGAACATCAAAAGAAGTACCTCTGAACCACAGATATCATGATTCCTTATTATGCCAAATTATCTGATCTTTTAAATTGATATGGTTTTCATTAAACATCAAGATTATCCTGATGTGGAAAAAAAGAGAAGATGAATTGCAGTAACTTAGAAGTGCTGTATAGCATCGACTGAAAGAAAAGCTAGGCTCTGTTAGAAGGTATTTGGTTTTCTGCGATTTTTATGGTTTTATGGTTTGTTTTTTTAAGATCTATAGGAGGAAAAACCCTTAGACTTTGCAGACTTCCATTCTTCCCACCCTATACTTCTGTGAATGGGCAGGTTTTTTTTTTGCTTTTTTCCCCCCTTTTGGATTTAGACATTAATGTTGCAATGAAACATGGCAAACCCTATCGATAGGTAAGAATCCATTGCTAGTTGAGTTCTTTTGGGATTATATTATGCAGATGCCATGGAAAAACTTATTAGATGTACCATGGCCTGATATGAACTTCATGTAGCACAGCCTTGGCAGGAATGTTCCAAACCCTTCAAAAAAGAAAAAAATCTGGAGCCTGGCACATTGCAATAATAAATCTAGCTACCTAGAAACTCGTATTTTTTTTTCTATACTGTAAATACAGCATAGCTTCACTCTAACCATTCACAATCAATTTCACATTTCTATTGGTTTAAAACAAACAAAAAACCCAACAAAACCCACTTGGCTAGTAGCAGGATGTAATCTGGTGATGTGACTTGCTGTGGCTTGCCATCTCTCTAATATTCCCATCATGAGAAAGCCTTATTTTGGGTCATACACTTCCCCACTTTCTTTTCTGGGCTTCTACAGAAGCACCTGCTGCTGTCCAGAGCTTTCTAATAAGCTATTTAGAGAGCAAGAAACAAAAGACTTCCCTGTATTTTCACTCCTCTGCCCATTATCAAGGCTCTGTAAGCAGGGATAAAAGCATTCTTGACAGCTCCCCTGCAATCTAGGTACTGAGATTCTTACAAGGTCCTGACAGCAGCCTACCTCTATACAAGCGCTTCCCAGAACAGTCCACAAAGTTATGAAAAAGAACTCTATAGCAAGGTTAGTTTCCCTGTCTCCATCTCACCCAAAGAACGCAGTAATGTTCTTTTTCTTCACCACAGTAACAATAAATCAAAAGGACTGTCAACTCAACCCACTAAACCTGGAAAGTTTTTGTGACTGCTAAGAATAATAGCTTACTAGCCATGGACTTGTTCTTGTTGATTTCCGATGCTGATGACAGCCAAGCATAAAGCCACCCAAGCCTTAAAATGAGGTAAATCTGACATCAGCTGTCCAGCCACACAAACACAGACAGCACTCCTTGTTAGTAAACTTTTTAAACTTATAGTCGTTGAGTTCCTCTGGAAGTCTGCACTCCCGTGACTGGACTGGCTTTGGTATGAGCTGATTTAAAGCCTTCTCAGATAGTCCTTCACCTCGCTGTACCCTAATGTACAATGTGCCTTTTTTGGAATGGGAGGTGTTCTGGCTTTCATCTTACACTAGAATTGTACTGTCATTCTTTTTTTTCCTCTTTTCAAATAGTTCTAATCCATGTGGTTTCAGTTAAGATATAATGTCAAAAAAGTTAGCTTCAAGGCACAAAATGGGAAATCAGTAGAAACATTTTAAAGTGGATAAAGACAAACAAAAAAAGGGGGGAAAAAACTCAAACCTCCCACAATAACCAGTGGTGCAGAAACAGGAATTGACATACAGTTGTGACAATATAAAGGTGGTAACAAATGGAGTAGATCAAGAATGCTTTTGGAATCAACTGAATGCAACAAGTAATTCATGATCTTGAAACAAAAAATAAGTACGAGTTAACTGCAAGTGCTGATAACCCAAAATTATAACACATTCGTACTGGGCAATTGGTGTACTACAAGAAGTACTGTGTGACCCAAGAATGAAAGTACAAAGAATCCGAATAGTACAAAGGTCATGCATTTGTTAGTGATAATAAGGATATGTACAATAAATAGGAAATTGATCCACTGGGAAAAAAAAAAAAAAAAGAGAAGGAAAACAACCTGAGTTACTACAGAAATGCAAGATGATCACAAATAAAATACAGCTCAAATAAAGGCAAATGTGATTCAGGCAACGTTTCTAGGAAAGACAGGGACACACTAATGTCACAGTTCAAGGCACTAGGGTGAAAGGGTGAAAGACTACTTATAAAATGCTAGTACTTGGAACAGATCTGATACACCTCCAGCTATTCATTTATTTTTGGACAAGGGGGAACACTGCCTGCTTCTGAAGCATAATATGTGCCCAAAACATATTAGCAGCATGATTATTCCAAAGGAAAGGAGAGGTTTTTAGACTTACACCTTAGCAGGTAAATGCAAAGGTTTATTTTAAATTTCAGAATCTTCTGTAACCTACCTTTCTATTTATAAGATTGAGTGTATAAGACTAACCAGATGCACCACTTATTTCAATATTTTGACACATAAATTAGCTTTTCCATGAAACAGAACTAGTAAGAATGAAGAAACTTTAGTGCAACATCTAATAGGAATTCAAAATCTTGCAGGGATGGCTCCCTTACAAACAGAAGTAAGACTGATTTGCCCCACACCACTATCTCCTCAAATCTATTTGCTTACCACTGGATCTAGTCTCAGTCAAAACTTAGCAATGGACTGAACTCACAGTTCACTTTTGTACATTCATATAAATCATGGCCCCAATTTCATGTTCTCTAAAATGTAGGCTAAAAGTCTGCACTAAAGCTCAAACTTTGCCTGTTAAGCTGCAAAGACCATTTTTTCAAAGTGGGCATTTCATTTATTTTTAAGTTCCAGATCAGTTGTTAAGAAGTTGTGTTTTGACTATCTGGATGGAAATGGGTTCTACCTAGATATACCCCGGACGCATTAAGCTTCTTAGTTTGAATAATTCTTTGGAAGAAGTGCAAGTAGGTATCAAGTAACTAGGTATAAAGTTCATGGACTGTGAGGTAGATTTGAATCCAAGTAGACACAATAGAAAAAAACTGGTATAGAAAGGCATAGCATCTCCAGATGAGGTTCTCTACCTCTACCTCTACAATAACACCTAGTAAATGTTCTGTTAATGTTCTACTACAGTAAATGATGTTCATTCTTCCACATTTTCATAGCTTTAGAATAGGTTCTGAGTGGCTGACAAACGTCTCCTTTATAGGGGGCTAGTGTGGGATGGTGCATACTATAGGATGGTGCAAACCACCAGTCCACACTAGACTCTAGAGCTGGAAAGGCCTTCCACTACACTGGTCAAGCTCAGCTAAGAGCTAGCAAGACAGCATCTCTGTTTGGGAAATGAGGTTTCCCAGTGAAAAATATAAAGCAATGTATCTTTTACATGAAAGGAGACAGCAGGGTCTATGCCTAAATCTTAAGAGGCTGCAACAATCAGCAATATTACTGCTTAGGGGATAACAGAAGCATGCATATCAGGAACACAGAAAGCAAAATATTATGAAGGGTCAGAAATCCCTTTCTGAATTTTTATGCAGTACAGGGTTTGGTAATTAGTATCACACAGAAGAAAGTGAAAATAACAAAGCAAGGATGTAATCCATTCAGTCTTTACCAAGAACACATAGAGCCTGGAAGGACGTGACTTAACCTAATTATATAATATATCAAATCTAATAAGGGCACTTGACTGAAGATTTCCTACAGACAGCAGAACATCCAGACATACTCATTACTCTCCATTTTTTTTCCTCATTGCATTATCAAGAAAAAGAAGGAAGATTGTTCTTGTTTTCACTTTATTCTAAGGAAGTACCTTAACTGTTTAATTATTTATACTGTTAAACCTCACAGGAGTTTTCAGGTATCTGAAGCGGGGCTATAGGGATGCTGGGGATGGACACTTCATTAGGACTGTAGTGACAGGACAAGGGGTAACAGGTTAAAACTTAAACAGGGGAAGTTTAGATTGGATCTGAGGAAGAAATTTACTGTGAGGGTGGTGAGACACTGGAATGGGTTAGCCAGGGAAGTTGTGAATGCTTCATCCCTGGCAATGTTTAAGGCCAGGTTGGACAGAGCCTTGGGTGGCATGATTTAGTGGGAGGTGTCCCTGCTCACGGCAGGGGGGCTGAAACTAGATCATCTCAAAGTCCTTTCCAAGCCTGACTAGTCTACAATTCTATGGTAGTTTAAGTTCTAAATCACCAAAAACAGAATGTAGAATTGCTTCAGCTAAGCTGGGAATTCAACAGTGATCTGAGTATTCTACCAGACAAAGTAAACATAAAAAAAAAGCCACTAAAGTGGCTACTGATCTTATATATTCCTTTTACATTTTTCCTACGTTAAACTGTATCTTAGTGTTTCCCTCCTTCATAGTTTCTGACTTAGGTGGTAATTCAGAGAAGTGCAAGTTGAAAACAGCAGAGATAAACTTTGTATAACCCCACCCACTGGCTGAACCAGGAACACCAGCTGCAGCAATACCATCTGAATAAATCCTAGAGTAATGCTTTACCTTCTCATTTGTGGATTAACCAAAAAGGACACTATGAGCAAAAACTGCTCAATCACGAGCAGTTGAACATAAGAGAAATGTTAAACTAGTGCATTTCTTACTACAATCTTTAAAGACTGGGAGTTCCCAACACAAGTGACCAAAGACTTTGACCAAGACTTTGACCAAGATTTTCTACATGCCAGACTTCATTCATATAAACAGGCATTTAAGGTACAAATATTCTAATATAATAACCTGCAATAAAACTATTTAAATACAGCCTGCTAGTGCTGAATTCAAGAATTACAATCAAGAAGCCTATGATCTCTGAAGTACTTATCGAGCACTTTCTTTATGAAAACAGATACATAAATTTATGTGCACCAGGAAAAATAAAGTCACAGGTTAACATTCATTAGGCTGTAAAGTCCTGTTACCAGAACACCATTCTCAAACCAGTTAACAGCAGCAACAGTGCACTACATCAATAACCAAATGTTTAGTATTTGGGACTCTGTAAAACAAAAGGGAAACTTCTGCCCTGATTAACTTCTGGTTTTGCACCATTAACATGAACTTCTTGTGACCAATGATTCAAAATCTTTTGAAAAATTAAAGTGTGCAGGCATGAACAGGAGTGAATTAATGACATGTTAGAATTTAGGGGGGAGACCCTTGTCAGTTAAAGTCTTCCACATATATATTTGACCTTAAATTCAATGTTGAAAGTATCCAATCAAGCCAAAAAAATTCAGATGGATTTGGCACGGTTCTCAGAAGTTACTAAACTTGTAAACATTTCCACTGGTACCTCTTGCATGACTTTGGCATGCTTAAAAAAAATAAGTCCAGTTTTGGAGAAGACTTAAAAACTAACTGATCCAGTTTAGGTGAGGAAGTAAGAAACCCATCCTCCCAGACTGAGTTTCACATCTTGTTCCTAAAAATTCAAGTTTATTAGAACTCCAAAGCCTTTTTGTCACTCAACCTGCTCCCAGCAGGTAGAATTCAACTCTCACTTTCCCTTAAAGTTAAACGTTTATTCTAACAGTGGGGCAAAGCATAATTAGCAGTGCATACATCTTCATTTGACTCCCTCCAGTTGTAACAGTAGATATGTGTACACATATGCATACTTATCTAGCAAAATGATTTATCACTAAGGCAAAGTAGGAAAGTTCAAGTGGACTCTCCAACACCAGAAATCTGGCTCAGTTTGCATTATATTTTTAACTGTACCTTATAATTTTGAGTACAAGATACTGTTGAAAAAAATAAGTCTTTAAAGTCATCATTTATAAAGCTGTGTCAGATATAGTTCAATACAGATACACAGTCTTATGATATTAATGAAAGATGTGAATAAATTGGTATTAACATGTTTTGGTACACTTAAAATTTCTTTTACTTACCAAATAGCCATTAATTTGAAAACCAGAACATAGATAATTGGATACTATGGTAACAGATCAAACTGAGGTGTCATACGTATATGAACCTGTGTAGACAGACCTTTTCTATTGCTCATTCATTTGCTACTAAAGCTAAATATTCCTTCTGCAAGGTAAGTTTGAGAGCATACATGAAAAAGAAATTAAGAAGCTGAATATGATTAAATTAAATACCTGAGAGCTTCATGAGCAGCTCAGATGCTGCCTTGACTGATATGTCCTGCCTCATTACATTTGCCTGTGCTTCCTGTGGCTTGAGTTTCTCCTCAGGGACATTTGGAGCTGAGGCTTCAGGTTCCTGGCTGAATGCATAGCTGGACTGAGACAAGGCTGAACTTGGAGCTTCTTCATCCGTAGGCTCCTCTTTCACTTTAAATTTAGGAGTCAAGGGCTCTTTTTGATTTGCAGCTGTCAAGAGAAGAAAATAAGTGAGACTTAACAAGGTATGTAATATATAATCACAGAGCAGCTAGTAACAGGAAGAAACCGTAACACGAGAAATGCTAGAGCAGGCAGTGGAAGCAAGCAAACAGTATTCAATGACACTTCAAGAGATAAACAAACTTCTGCATCTTTTAAACAAAGGGATAATTTTGAAACACAAAAACTGCATGTACCAAAGCTCAAGAAACCATCCTTTCTCCTCTTACTTTTTTGTCCGTATGGCTCCTAAAAGCATTCCTTTGGTCACTGGTCTGTACAACTTCCATAGGCTTGATGGAAGTCCACAACATCATTTCACATAAGGGTAAACTTGGAAAAGCCCATGGATACTACATATTGAGCTCTTAGAGCATGGAAGAGAGGCAAAAGATGAACAGTAGAAAGCAAGAAGGAGGGGAGAAAGGGAAAAGACAGCAAATTCTGAAGTCCTTCAAGTTGGTACTTGTTAAGAAAGAGAGCACAGATATTAGAAAGATAGCTCTGCACTAGAAGATGCTATCAGAGCAGTGTTTCAGGTTCTACACCCATAAAAAAAAGCAAGTTTAAAATAACCTTTTTACTCCACGTAAGCAGCTGCATAACCTTAGAGAAGGGTACAGACACCTTGGAGCTACTTAAAATCTACACACTGAACAATCTTCTTGAATGGTCTTTCCAGTATCCTTTGACAATGGTGGATCCTTTGCATAGTGTTTGATTGGAGGGATAAAACCAAGAATGCCTCTTAAACAATACCTCCAAATTCAAGCAATATAAATTCACAGGCAGACTGAATGATAAACAGGAGGCTAAAGAAGTTCCACCATTTTTCAGCAGTTCTTCTTATAACTCTTTATGTTTGACCATTAAGAGGTATTTTCTTCCCTATCTCTTAGTGCTTTTTCTTGTTCAAAAATTCACTTTAAATTCCCAGTAACACATAGCAGATGACTTGCTCAGTGCCCCAAACTGCAGTGAGTTTACATTTCTCACCTGTCTAAAACTCTGCCTCCACAATCCTGAAAGATAGAACATCATCCCCATTTTGTTAGCCTTCTAAGCATTCCCACCATTTACCTCAGTATTGCTCCTGTATATTTTCCTCCTTTCACAAGACAATCCTCTGCATTACCCCGTAGCACAATGCTTCACTTTATATTCCAGGCTTGTTTGATTTTTCTCCTTTCTTATTGGTTGGCAAGCCATTGCCAAAGAACAAGATCAAAAGAAGCGATATAAACTGTGTACATATAAGCAGCATGTACATAGACATTGCTCCTATTCATTACTCCAAAAATCACCTTATATATGTAGTTTTTAGTATGATCTATAAGCGGTTAAGCATTTTTACCAGTATGAGAAATTGCTTTTCCCTTTTAATTAAAAAAAAAGAAGGCAAAAGCTGAAATACAAAACATTCAAACATGCTGTAATCATCAAAATACAGGTTAAGGCTCTCAAACTGACCTTTATCAAGGTTCTTACAAAAAAACTTCCATCTATCTTCTTTACCCACACCTACATCTTTCTGGCTTTGTCTACTCTGAGGTTTGACCTGGGGTGATTAATGGTCACCAAAAAAAACCCAAAAAGATCCAAACCTTCTATGCCACATTTTCTTCTATTTTAAAACATTCTACTGTAGCAGCTACTGATATAAAAAATACCTCCACCAGGAGCTGAGCACAACTGATAGAGAGCAATCGGCCTGAATGTTCAAAAAACCTGGAGAAATATTTTGAATGTATTAATTTCAAGAAGTTATTAATTGAAATTTCCCCAGAAAATAAAGGAAACATGAATCTGAGTAAAAAGGTAGAGACAACCCACTAAGAACAATCATTAGCCTGTGAAGCCAGATGTGTTTTTGTCCATGAACCAGGGCAGAAAATGAACCAGGTAGAGAAAGCACTACAGACCAGGTCAGCATACACTTTTACCATTCAAAATCTAGAGGTGATATTAAACTCACACAGAATCACAGAATAGTTTGGGTTGGAAAGGACCTTAAGATTATCTAATTCCAACCCCCTTGCCACGGGCAGGGACACCTCCCATTAGACCAGGTTGCTCAAGGCTCTGTCCAGCCTGGCCTTGAACATACATAGATTAGTGTAAGACTGCAATCATGGGTCCATTATAAACCAGGTTAAGAATGAAAAAACAACCATATGCAAACTGAATCACTATAACAAAACTCATGTAATACCAAAGCCTTAAATTAGGAATCTTTTTCAGAGTCAGGCTCTAGAGTATGCAGGGGCAGACGCCTTACAGATTCCTCTACCACAAGATGGAGGATCAAAGCAGGTACTTTTGGAAGAAATCAACATTTATTAAACCCTCTTATTATCAAGCCTAAATTCAGCAGCCAATCTGACCCAATCCAAGGGCAGGTGTCAAGTGCTCTATGCTCTTTATCCCAGGGTATTCTCAAGCTCTACTGAGATGAAGCCAAGTTCTTATAGCTCAGAGAACCAAAACATCAAGGTAGGTCACATCAGAGTTTAAATACATTCAGAATGACTTGAAGGTGGAATCCAGCAAGTTTCCCTCCTTTCCTATATTTCACTTTCCTTTTTTATCCCTGCTTCACACATTAGCTTTCCCACTGCTGCTCTATTAGCTTTCCACACACTGCCGTAAACCACTGCTCCCTCACAGTTCTGAGCTGCCACGTGGGATACTAATGCTAAAACTATGTTGAACAACCAGCACATCAGGCATAACCTGAATGGGCTTTTCATGAGATCTATATACTCAGTTTGCCCCTGTGTGTCTACAAGACATCACCTATAAGAGACAAAACACAGTCAGGGTCCTACAGTCCAGAGGATGTCCTGAAGATGTGCATTTAGCAGTATTACATGAAGGTGAAAAGAAGCCCAAGACTATTGTTCTTACTCATGTTGCTGGTTCTACCTACTCTAGCTGCTGTGCTTTGGACAGATAACAGAATTACAAAATTAGGAAAGAAGTAGGCTTTTATTTCCTTAATTAACTGACAGCACATTTTTTGAACTTACCACACTCTCCAAAAATCAAACACTCTAATTGTAGACACAAAACCAGATGAGTTATTTACTTCATTTTTCTTCTCCCAAGAAACAAAAACAAATAAAATCACACAACTATTGGGTCACTTTCAACCCAATTGCTTCAATTAATGGACTTTTGCTTCAACTAATATAGCCTTTGCTCCTTCTTGAAATATACTAAAGTTGATTCCAATGTAAATGAAGCCTAAATAGAAGGGCAAATAAAAAACTGGGGAAGTTAACCAGTCTATCAGATCCATACATTAAAAATAGAGGAAAAAAAAATACCCAACACACAAAAAATACCCACCACTTTAGCTTCTGTCCCATCTTGGATCCATAATTACAGGCAAAATTGCAAACACATGGGAAATAGCAGCTATGATGCATCCACTAGTCATATTAGAGAGAACAGTAAACAGATGTAAGAAAAAAACATTGCAAATAAGGGAAATAAATGCTGATTGAGACTAGAGGATTTAAAAAAAAAAAAAGAAACAAAAAAAAAACCAAAAACATGATTGAGGAATCTTTTAAAAATTAGAACTAGACAAGGATTAAAAAGATAATCTTTGGGTCTATAAAAGTATACTTGAACGACAATATTATTAGTCCCCAGAAAAAAATAACATCTTCTATCTACATACAAAAACAGATACACATATATATACTTCATTTGTATTTCATCTACATTCATTCTGAATTGCAATGAGAGCAGACTGAAGGATACGAACTGAGGCCAAAAAAACCCAGCTATTTAATTTTGAAATATACAATGAGAAAAAAAACCCAAACCAACTCACCCAGCAAATGCAACCAACAGGCAGCAACCTCTCAAGGAGAGTTGATAATACTCCATTTGTTCCATTCTATTCCATACGCAGAAAAAAAAAAAAAAAAACCAAAAAAACAGATCAAAGAAGATTCCAGACTGCTGATTTTTATCTTCTTGGCAGCTGGAATCATTTGAGCCATTTAGCAAAAGTAGATGATGGAATTTACACCACTTTCCTCAACCTGCCAAATGCCACAAGAAAAGCTTTGGGCATCTGCCACTAATCTGAAACACTCTGACAGAAGCTGCTAACTGCATCAGTCCACTTACGAGGATTTCTAAATGCTCAAAGTGTTCATAACTGGAAGAGGAAAAATGGGCTGATTACTTAAAGCCAAGCTCAGTGTTACAAGTCACAAGCAGCAGACAGTTGGTCACCATTCCATCCATCTGTCTGAGCAAACATGAGAAAGAATCCACAATAAAAATGCTGCCACAAAAGAGGCCACAAGAAAAAGCATCTACAGAGTGTGGGTTAAAAGGAACTGCAATGAAAGCACCACAATACACTGCTCACCATCATATTATTTTACAAGTGATGTCTGACCACAGCTACAAAGATGAGACTGAGCGGGCCAGTCATGGCTGAGAGGAAAGTGAAGACATATTCCAATAGACACTGCACATTGAACTGGTCTTGAGATCTTGTGGGAAACCCTCCCATTGTGATTCTTCCCAGAGCCACCATGGTAAGAGAACCATGGCATGACTTCTACCTGAGGAAGAAAGGTCCTACTAGAGCTAGAGCATCTGATGATATATGGAGCCCTCCATTGTACATGGTACTTTGTGAGTTGTGGCAGTTACAAGAAACCTACGACCTCTGACAGATCAGTTCTGCTGTATTTGGAAGACACATTTCCCTAACACTGAGCACCATCATTCTGAAGGCAGATATGGTCAATAAAGGATGTGACTCAAGTCTTCTACTGGTTTTGCTCTTGCAATTGAAATGTGCAGGTAGGTATAGGCATCTGCATTGAAGACTAGGGCTTACATTTTGCTGGTATTCAAGAACTGAGTAAGGGATACAAACAGTGCAGTAGAATCCTCTGGTGAGCTAATTGCTTTGCAAGAAAAAATCTATGCAGTTGGAACCAGCTGGAGAATCTCCAGACTAAAATCCAATTGGGCTGATAAACTATGTCCAGTTTATTAAACATCGAGGCTGTCTACACTGTAAGTAGCCCAAAAGGAAAAATACTGTTCTGCCGGCAGCCTGGATGGTCCCTCATTTCTTTTTAGTACCTTCTGCCCCAGCATATTAATGTGTCCCAGAGCACCTCATGCTACCTAACCATCCTGGGAGTTCTAACTCAATTATATTTCATTTTCAAAGCCCTCTACTCTGCTCTCAGACAAATAAACCAACCTGCAGGGTTACAAGGAAGAGGATGGGAACTATTGATAAAACCCCAACTTATTACTCAAGGGCACTCAGCATTACAGCATTTCTTTTTAACAAAACAGTGGAAAGGCAAAATAAACAATCATGAGAAGTAGGATGACTTGCCACCTCTGGACTTCCAGGGACCACTTAGAATATGAGGTCTTCCAAACAGTCTTGCTTAAATATGTTAAAAATATGTAAGAGAGATTAAGGAAAGACATGCTAACTATCCTGATCTTCTCTAAACCTGCTACCTGGCCTAGTAGAAAGTGTTCCCACCCATGGCAGAGGGCATAGAACTAAATGATCTTTAGGATCCCTTCTTACTCAAACCATTCTATGACTCTGATTTGTATTTGAGAAGCTGTAGTCAAGCAAAATGAGACACAGCACTGGAGAATGACCAGTCCTGCTACTGTCCCCTAAAAATTTCACAGTGTTCTAGCAAGGAAAAGGGAGGAATTAGGCAAATTGATAAGGTGCGTGTAGGATGACACATCCCCCTATGCCCTAAGATATCTATTATATTGCCAAAGTCCCACTTCCTAAACAAGGTTGTAATAGCTGCCAAGAGCATCTTCTCCTTTTCATTTTCCAGATAAAAATAAAAATATCAGTAGAATAGGCAAAATTCTGAGGAAGATACAGAAAAAAGGAGGAGAGTGAAAGGAGTAAAGGAAATTTACAGCTGATAGAAAATAACTGTTAGTAGTATAGATATTTCTTCTCTCCATAAAGGAACAGAAACAGAGAAGGAGAGAAACATCACCAGACTGACCTCTATATTTGTTTAAGAAAAAAATACCCAAAACACTCAGAGATGATGAAACTAACGTCTCCAATTCCCCTTTTGGATAGATGTGACAGAAAGGCTCATGAGCTAGGGCTTCTGCTCAGAGTAATGGTGTAACCAAGGAAGCAAAAGAGTCTATATACTCTAAGAGTTTGTGTAGATATTAAAACTAAGCCGTAAGCACAGGGCTGGTCCAGAACCTTATTTATGTCTTCTTTTAAGCTGTTTTGGGCTGAGTACACAAAAAGTACTTTGTTATTCTGCAGTTTAAGAGTGGATTAGAACAGAGCCTACACTGCTTTATCTTGCTAAATCCTACATACTCCAAAGTGTGAAGCATGATGGGGTATGCCTTTAAGGATGGTGGGAAATTGTGGATGTAAGACTAGCAACTGCTAAAAAGAGATTATAAGGGTAGCGATACATCAGTGGCAAAGATTAGTACAAGCTTTTATTTGCTCAAGTCTTAATTAGCTGTACTATTGCCCCTTTTCAGTTTTATTTTAAATTAAAGATTTATATGGAAATTGTGAATCTGAGAGACAGTTCAAAGACAGATCTCGATGACAACAGGGTATTTACACTAACAGCAGCAATATGGAATTCACAGTATTTTTAAATTAAGAAAATAGCTCAATAATTGCCATCCCTGTGTGCTTACATATTCTAATTGAAATTTTGCATTCTGGCATCAACCATGAATCCCAAATATAGGCAGCATGGTCTTTTCTTTGGAACTCACTACACAAATGCATCAATTAGCACAATTTAATTAGACATGCTTTTATTCTATTAAAAATAGCTGTTTGAAGAGTGAAAGCCAGTCAGTGCAGTATTGTCAATGGCAAATCTAAAACATTTCAAATTACTTGTGTTATCTTTAAGGAATGCAGTAATTTGTAAGAACCAAACAGAATAAATAATCTAAGTGATTACTTAGCTTATCTACTAATATTTTGTATGTAGCTGTCTGATGATTTACAACTTCATTATTCCATTAATGGAATCAGCTAATGAAACATGAATGCAAAGTCCAAGTACTTTGGACAGTCACCAAAACCCCATGGTGGCATTATTTTCCAAAATAAAGATTTTGCTCTTCACAGAATAGTGACAGCAGATATGACTTAAACTGGGAGAAATGACAGGGGAGTTGGAACTAGATGATCTTAAGGTCCTTTCCAACCCTAACTGTTCTATGATTCTATGCTTTGTCTAACGGACCCAGCCCCTAGCCCTCAACATGTTATCTCTCCTTCCTCCTCCCTATTTTAAAGATTTTTCATGCAAGTAACTTGGGGAACATTAAAAGAACTGCAGAAGCAGGGTACACTTGATAATATACACCATCACAAGATAATAGAGCTACGCATGCTTTCTAGAGTAACGCACTTGGTGAACACAGTGAAGATGCAGAGAGAGGCCAGCAATGAAGTATGCCTTACAATTACTGTTTCCACACAGAATTCCTTTGAGATCAATAGTGCAAGAATCCCATTCATTTTCATGGGATTCATTTCTTTTTGAATGTTATGAAAAGTAACTGCAGCAGATAACATAGGCACAGTAATAGCTTCACTAGAGTACACCGGCCATTGTAATTTGGACCACTGTGAAAGCCATTTTTTATTACAAGAGAATTTAAAACCTTAGAAGTAGGCGGAAGGACATCAGTATTTAAAGAGATATAGAGGTAACATCTGCCACTGAAATCTTTGAAACAGGAAAAGCAAATACTCTGCAAATTAGGATATGAACACAGTTACAAAGTCCCAATATAGAATTAATGGACTGAGGTAAGAAAACTTTCTGGCAAAGCACTGATCCAGCAAAGCAGTTGGGCAACTTCAAGCATACAAGCAGTCCTACTGAAGTAAAAAGGGGAAGATTTGAAGGCAAAAACTTGCCCATGCTTAAATATTCTTCCATTTATATGTTCGGAGGCATCTGATAATTGTGTTTACAAACAATAACCCTTACAAATTTTAAATAAAATTTCAAAGAACCCATTGAATTTTTTGCGAACATAAAAGAATCTCCTACCTTAAACTGGGACTTAAAGAATGGAATCGGGGGGAAATAAACATCAAGATTTGTTCTTATTTTTAGATTTACATTTGGTGATATGTATTATGCTTTATTTCAAAAAACATGCAACTGAAAATCTTTCTGGTAAGCAATGGCACATAATAATGGCTGAAGGGATCTCAAGAGGTCACCCACAGCAATATTTCTCAACTTCTTTAAACATAAGCTCCCTTAAGCCTTTCTGAAAAAATTTCAGAGGCCATTTGGAGCAGTGCCATCCAATTCACTTCTGGCCCACTCAAAATTAGGTCTAACTTTGAACATCTGTGAATTTTGTCCCCACTTTGCTTCTCTACACCTTGCTGCTTGTTTATGTTACAATAAAATTTCTTGCAACTGCTTCTAGTGCCCAATGGTTCGCTGGCTGAGAGACACACACACACAGATCTGGTCCATCCTACTGCCTAATATGTGATCAACCATATCTGACAGGTAGTTGTCTAACATGTTTGTAAAATTCTCCAGTGGCAGACATGCCACAGTCTCTTCAGCCACACTATCATAGAGTTTTAACTACCTCAACTTTCATGAAGACTTTCCTAGTGCTGACTTACACCCTACAGCAACATAAGCCCAGGTTTTTTTTTTGTTATAATTATGATGAATCATCAAATTATTTCCTTCTCCCCAAGACAAACTTTTTAATGCATTAAAGGCTTATTAATAGCTCTCCTTAGTCTTCCCTATAGGCCACACAACCTCACTCCTTTTTATTCATCTTCGCTAGACATGTTTTCTAAATCTCCAGTCATTTTTGATGCTCTCCTCTGAAGTCTTTCCAACTGTCCACACTGCACAAACTATAGTGCCAAATCCTTGGACTTCATAAAGACTAAGAGCAGGACCATTTCCCTGTTCTTTGAGGCTGTTTCTCTTTGTATACACCCCAGTACAATCATAGAATCATAGAACAGTTAGGGTTGGAAAAGACCTTAAGAACAGCTAGTTGCAACCCCTCTGCCATGGGCAGGGACACATCACACTAAACCAGGTCACCCAAGGCTATGTCCAACCCGGCCTTGAACACTGCCAGGGATGGAGCATTCACAGCTTCCCTGGGCAACACATTCCAGTGTCACCACCCTTACAGTAAAGAATTTCTTCCACATATCCAATCTAAACTTCCCCTGTTTAAGTTTTAACCCATTACCCCTTGTCCTATCACTACAGCCTCTAATGAAGAGTCCTTCCCCAGCATCTTTATAGGTCCCCTTCAGGTACTATAAGACTGCTATGAGGCCTCCACGCAGCCTTCTCTTCTCCAGGCTGAACAGCCTGTTTTAGTACCACTATGACACTGTTAACTCCTGTTCCTTTCCCACCAAACTGTTACCTAGCTAGCTGTTCCTGGGTTTGTATTTGTGCAACTGTTTGTTGAACAGTTGCACATTTTTCATAGATCTATTTCGAATGTGACTCTTCGAACTATTAATTACTTTCAACGTACTCTTTTCCAGCCATCTGATACCCACTTCATCAAGGCTAGAAAATGTACTGCATTGCACAATTAGAAATAACACTGAGTCAAGTTTATAATAGACATGCTTATTAAGATTTCTAAAATCATAATCATTAATAAATACCAATTTTATACTGTCTTTCAGCCTAGGTGCACCAGTTAAACTTATGACAATTCTGAGGTCTGAAGGGAGACAAGCACTTTTGAGTCACACATTTGGTAAAAGATGCTGAAACTGCACAGAAAGGAAAATCAACAGTCCCTGAGGTTTCCCATGAAACTGGAGGTATACAAACTGACATCAACCAAGAAGAAGAGATGCAATAAACATTGGCAAGCAAAAATAAATGTTCATTTAAACCATCAATATTCAATAAGAATAAATGCCAAATTCTACAAGTCTATATATCTATCTACTATTTATTTCTTAGCCACAAGGCCTGTCAGAGAAGAAAATTAGATTGTTTTGACATAATTTGGTCCAACAAATCTGTGTTGGCTGTTACAACTGGTATATACAATTTGGGATGTCAAAAGATTTATATCATGGAAAAGGTAGGGCTAGTAATTGAAGATCTGATGTGCCTAACAAGCAAGCGTTGTAATAAAGAAATCACTCGAAGGAGCCTGGTTCAGCACAGCAAGCAGTCGAAAAAATGCAGCTAATATTTAGCCAACTTCCCAGAAAAGAATTACTTCTACTCTAAATTTATTCACACTGTATGGAGGAAAGCATGAGCTAAATGTATATACCACAATATGAACCTCAGGAGAAAAGAAATTCCTTTCCTTTTAACACTGCTCTTCTTGCTTGTGTAGTAAACTTAGTGACTAGCAGTACATTTTTATCCAAATATGCACACATAGAAAATTACAGATACATCTCACTCCCCCAGTGACTTTATAACATGTTGCTAGGTAACAGTGCACACAAGTCAGGTTTCAAGACCTTTAGTAAGTCACCATAAAATAACTGCATAGGCCTTTTCCATGAATAATCGACATTTGTATCCTTTTTCTGATGCCAATAAATCAGATGTTGAAAATATAATTGTCTGCCAAACTGTAAACAGCTCCCCCTCAATAGCTACATGAAAAAAACCCATATCAGAATATGTTTTCTCAGCTTTCAGGCTTTCCCCCCCTCCTCCTTTCTGCTCTCATTCTTTCTACATGCAGCCATCATGAGCACTACCAGCTAGTAGGCATGGTCAGCTAGTGTGTAGAGCCACTCAGTGCACAGTAATCCAAATCTAAGATACAACATCAGAACGACAACACATATATGAGAGCTATCAGACAACATAAAAAATGGTTTTCATACAGAGTCCACATTTAAAACTCAATTTAAAAAAATATACAAGTAAAAAATGTACAAGTGAATCAAAACACACTCAGCCATGCTCAATTGTTGTTGGTCATACTAATAAGTTATACCAACAGATTATTATTTTTTAGGGTAGGCTTTTGTTGCTTGTTCAAACCCCCACAGAAAACCATTTGTACCAGCTCATTTCATCTGCCGTTTCTCCTCATCTCTCTTCCATAGCTGCCTCCATGAAGCCTCAGGCTTGATTTCTCATGTTTACCCATCCTATTCAATCCCCCAGAGAATTGTGATCCCAGAGGTACAAAGGTCTGGACAGATGAAGACAGTAAGTCTTCAAAAAATAAATGGCTGCAGTTTCACCAAGGCAATGGCATAAAGACAGAGCTAATTCCTTAGCTTACCTGACAATAACGTTTGCAAAAATGCAACTTACATTCCATTTAAGGTAAAAAGGCGACCAGTTGTTCTCTAATGAAAAGGATATCTTCTATCTCCGAAGCCTAAAACTTGCCATAGGGACAGCCATCAACTTGTGAAACAAACTTTCTCAAGTGACATTTTTTCTGACTTCTTGCTCTTTAACAATTCTGAAGTGTTCAGTCAAATCAATAAAAGAGCACATCAAACAGATTCACCCTAAACATATCTGCAACTTCAGAGTCTCATTCTGAGAGCATTATAAATATCATACTTAAAGCAATAATCTAACTGTGAAAGAAAACACAATAAACATGTGGCTTGCATTAGATATGAACTTAATGCAAAATAGTAAAAAAAAAATTGAAAATATATTAATGAATCTCTAGGATTACCTTTCTAGTGTTAATAAGAAATGCAGCAACATTCATACTTCACACATATTTAATGGTTAAACCTCAAATATTACTCTGAAGGAAAGGTGATCAGTCTTATTGGTCCTACTTAAACAGATGAGTAAAGCTGAAAACTTAAGAGCTGATTTTTTTAATGTGCTAGGCACTTGTGACCCTCAGTAATTTCAAACCAGAACTACAAGTATTCAGCATGTTTGAAAAACACCATGTGAGACTTGCCAGGCAATTGTCAATGAACATGAAATCCTGGATAGAAATTTCTCTCTCCCAATCCTACCAATTAAACAGCAAAATCCCTTTCTCCTCTCAACATTTTCCATCCATCATGCACCACTCCTTATCAGAAGAAACAAGAAATTATAAGTTAAGAAGCTGCAATGTTTTCCTCCCTGCAATTCCATGACTTAGTAAACCCAAGGCAGTGTTTCTTAGCCTGTAAAGAAGCAGCTGATGCTGCCTCTTGCTGCTCAATTACCTGACAGCTTCATAAGAAAATCTGATGCCATCTTGACAGAGATGTCCTGGCTGAATAGTGCTGATGCTGTATTGGCCACAAAGTCAGAGGAGTCTTTCAGCTTTGTGTTGTTGGGCACTCTGTCAACAATGCTAAGAGCAAAAGGTGCAGCTGATATGCCATTGTCATCTTTGGGCTCTTCTTTGACTAGTAAAGGTGGAATACCTCCACTAGGCTGCCCAGCCACATCAGGTGTTTTAGATACAGATGCTGATCCTGTAAGGTTAGGTCCACCTCCTTCCCTCTGTGGTCCCAGGCAGGAGTCACTATTTATCTGTGGTGACTCCTTCACCTCAGTTTCTGGTATTTCCTCCTTCACTTTGGATTCTGTCCTGAGGAAATGTTGATGGCAACGCATATGGAGCTTCAGGCTGAAGTGGCGGGAGGAGGTAAAAGGGCATAGCTGGCATTGAAAGGTCTCACCCCTGTCCTGGTGCTGATGAACCTGGTTCAAGAGATGAAAGATAAAAGCATGTATTAAAGCAGAAAAGAATTTACTAGTATTATAGAAATCTCAACTCTACGCTGTCACACCATTTTAAAAAAAGTTAACTAATGAACTCTTCTTTCTGAGCACTTGGAAAGAGGTCAGGCACTAGGAACAGTAGGATTCTTTTACACTTAAGTCAATGAACATAAACATCAGACTCAACTGAAAAAAAAATAAATCAGGAACATCTGTTTCTGCAGCATGAAAACGATGAAGTCTGCATGGATCAAACAGTTCTTACAACCAGATCCTCATGACATGTCTGTGCATAAAAAGACTTCCAAGCCATAACTAGTACCTTTCTTGATTACAAACAAACAAAACTACGTAATCTATTACATGCTAAGCATGACCATTCTGTGTAATCTCAGAAATAACAATTGTCCAAAGCAAACCAGCAAAACAACATCCTCACAGCAGCGTCCATCATTGACTTCTGCATCATTAGAGTAAAATCACAGCACCTGGCAATACCAAGGCAGTACTGAAACAGGTTTTGACAATTTAATTCTTCCAGAAAGCAAACAGCTCTGTTATGATAAAGTATAAATCTGCCATTTATTCTATTTTATCAGTCAATTAATGATAACAGTTAATCTTTCTGTCCTCATATTTTGACTACAGGCTCTTTCTGATAGAGACTACATGCTCCAGTATGACTACAATGCTTAGTGTCCTCAGGCTTGGTCCTGATTACCTTCTAAACAGAACTCCATCTATCCATGTGTAATGGTTTACATATTATTTGAACACGCATACTCATTAATATACATTATATACATATAGTTATTTGATTCTTTGTTTAACACAGTACTTATGAAAAGAAAGGAATAACTGAGCCCATTGTAATAGTGGCAGGTATATTGGAAAGTTTTTTCCCTGTAGCTTCACAAAGGAATTTTAAATCCTGACAACAGCACTCCAGACTACTCCCTGCAGAAAGACTGTCAAATACATACATTTGTTCCTTACTAATTGATGAACATGGGATCGGAACAAACTGGCACCAGGCTGAGCTCCACACATTCGTTTTCACTTGTGACTCAAGTTGATTGGAAACCTTTCAGTGAGACAGATTTTTGTTGAAAAATGGCAATTTGTTGAACACACAATATTTCACCTGAAATATGGAGAGGTTTGATGAACTCTTGGCAAACAAGGCATGATTCCCCTGTCCTACTGAGTGGTACTCTACTCCCTGCTCCCTGGCTTGGCTCAGAAGCAGCAGCTGTGCCAGTGATCCAAGGCTCACTGCTCCAGCCTGAGAGCCCAAAAGCTTTGAGGGTTACATCTCTAATCAAAGTTCAGCTCTGCACTAGGGAGCCTGGAAAACTTAGCTTTAGCTAAGGCTTTCAGGACTTCACAGTTTCCTGCAGAACTCAGATCTAGATCTCAAGTACGGGTGTAGACACTACAGAGCCCTAGGAAGCAGCAGCATTTCCCAAATGCAGCTCTACTAAAATTCGGTTGGAGTTTCCCACGGTTGTGGATTTGGCCTGATTAATTTTCTATATAGTAAGAGGAATTCAGTTACAAGCTCATATTCAGCACCTCTCCTCTGAAGATGGGCTTAGAGAGTTGGGCATGTTAAGCCTGTAAAAAAGCAGGCTCCAGAGAGACTTTACAGCAGCCTCCTAGTACTTAAAGGAGGTCCACAAGGAATCTGGAGAGGGGATTTTTACATGGGCATGTAGTGACAGGACAAGGGGAAATGGCTTTAAACTAAAAAAGGGCAGATTTAGAGTAAGGTATTAGGAAAAAACTCTTCACTATGAGGGTAATGAGACACTGGAAAAGGTTAACCAGAAAAGCTGCAGCTGCTCCATCCCTGGCAGTGTTCAAGGCCAGGTTGAATGGGGCTTTGAGCAGTCTGGTAAAGTGGAAGGTGCCTCTACTCATGGTAGGGAGGTTGGAACCAGCCTATCTTTAAGGTCCTTTGTAACCCAAACCATTCTATGATTCCCATCTCTCATACACATGACCTGAATTCAGATCTGCTAAAATATGAAGCTGAGAGATGCTCCTCTTTTAGTCCTTTTTTCTTTCAGTGAATACATATATCATTAGTGCTGTATAACTTTTCATCTGATAGTTTTTCAAGGGCTCTGGAGATCAGGTACTAAACAAACAGAAGGTAGGAGAGGGTTTCTCTTGGCCAGCCACTTTACAGAATGACATTCTCAGTATTGTATAAACATGGCATTTACAGACAAAGTAATTCTGTAATCTTATAATTGCACCTAACAACAACAACAAAACAAACAAACAAACAAAAAAAAGCTAATACTAACCTAAGTCAGTTTTAAAGCAACAACCTTGCAGAAGTATAGCAGCACAATTAATTCTAAATATTAACAGGTTGCAACAGAAATATCAACCAGATTGACTGTCTACACTACTGGAAATAGGATGGTCTGTGAGAACAGAAGTATGCAAAAGCATTCTTCTTCATCAAGAGCACCAAGATGTACTAATGGTAGCAAGCACTCTCACCATGGCAACTTTATCTTACACCCACTGAGATTCTGCCTGCCAGGGTTTCTCTCCAGGATCCCCTTCAATCAACATTTCCCTGTCTACATATTTAACCACTAGATGCCCCTTAGCACAATCAATACTATGCCTTCTGAAGGCTACCACTGCTGCAGTCAGGTGGTAAGGCCTGTGTGGGAGCCTACCATGTATGGTATGCCACCCTTGCAGTATCTTTTGAGAATGGATGAGAATAGGGGAGGCTGATTCATTTGATTTGGATTTTTCTCCTCCCAAAGACAACAGCAAGATCAACAAAGGATTTCTTCTAAAATAAAGTATGTTGGTAACTTGCAGCCAAGGAATGAAAGAATTCAATCCCAAATATTTAGAGTTTTAAATGGGAGAATTTTAGATCAAAAAATCGACATGAAACAACATCAAGTCAAATATTTAGCCTTCAACAGGTCCAGTCACACCATAAGGTTTAAATATATTTTTTTTAATTATCAAAAATAAATATTTTAAAATCTGAACACCATTAGAGTTAGAAGCTAAGAATTAAAGTCTCATTAAAGGAAAAACAAATCCCTTTTTTACTCATCTGACAGCAGCTAAAAGAGCCAAGAACTGCCATTTTATGCTATTTGGAGGGAAAAGTCAAGGCAGCAACTCCTTGCTACAGAATAAGAGACAAGCAACCCTGTAGAGCTACACAGAAAGCCACAGGGGAGATCCAGGTCACACAGTGTTACAGTCAAAAAAGCTGCCTTCTCCCTCCATGAGACAAGAGAATGGCTCTTATACTGTGCTAATGCCACACAAACCACAAGACGTCCTCTTCAGGCTCAACTAGGCTGTTCCTTGAAAAACCACAGGTAGGAGACATGAGGGCAGCTGACAGGTTTTCTGCCACGTCCCAGTATGAGCCCAGCTGCTGCCAGATTTGGATCTATGTGGATATGATATATACCTATGTGTCTATGGGGATATGTTACAATAGGTATCACAGAAACATAGAGGGATGGCTCCTATGACTGGAATGTTGGAATGGAAGGTTACAGGCTCTTCAGAAAAGACAGGGCTGGCAGACGGGAAGGAGGAGTTGCTATTTATGTCAGTGATAGGCTAGAGAGTACGGAACTCTGTCAGGGAACAGGTGAGCAGTCAACAGAGAGTTTGTGGATTTGGGTTAAAGAGAGAACAGTGATGGGGGACATTATTGTGGGGATCTGTTACAGACTGCCTGATCAAGAAGACTCTGTGGATGAAGTGTTCTATAGGCAGATAGGAACATCCTCATGCACGCAGGCCCTTGTCCCCATGGGGGACTTCAACAACCCTGATATCTGTTGAAGGGATGGTATTGCCCGGCACAAGCGATCCAGGAGGTTCCTCGACTGTGTGGAAGACAACTTCCTTCTGCAAGTAATAGAGGAGGCAACAGGGAGAGGTGCCATGCTTGACCTCATGCTCCCCAACAGGGAAGGGCTGGTTGGAAATGTGACACTTCAGGGCAGCCTCAATTGCAGGCAAGTGGTGAGTGGTTTTATTCTCTTCCCTTGTTATTTCCCTTATCATTATTACTACTGGTGGTAGCAGCAGTGGTTTGTGTTGTACCTTAGTTACTGGACAGTCCTTATCTCAACCCGTGGGAGTTATATTCTTTCAATTCTCCTCCCCATCCCTCCTGGAGAGGGGGAGGAAGCAGGGGGAGTCAGTGACCAACTGCATGGCTCTGGGTTGCCAGCTGGGCTCAAACCACAATGCTCCTCACAAGCTTCAGGACTAGTTTGAGCACTTGGGTAATAATTATCTATTAACCATTTCTTTATTTGTTTCTTTCAGTTTCTCTTGCTGCGTCCTCATTCCCACAAGACAAAAAAAAAAAAAAAAGGGATGCCATTTGTCTTCTCTATCACATGCATTACTTTGATCACACCTCACACCTTCGATCACACCTCTCTCACCCTCCTGGCAGTCTCATTCTTTTCGGCTTCTTTCTTCCACGGGAGTTCTTGCCATCACACTAATAATTTTGATTGCCAGATTTTAAATCCCTATTATCTGTGACACATCTTGTTGACACAGTGACCAAAAGTTAGTATTGCAAGTGGCAGCACACCATATGTTAATAACAGCATTATATATATTTTCAGGGTTATTTCTGGTTTATTCTATAGACATTCAAGTATCTAATGTACTTTTTTTAACCACTGCTGCATATGCTAAGAAAAGGCTTTCATTGAACTGTCTACAATGATTCACAGATATTTTCCCTGCGTAGCTCATTATATCAGACAACCAGGTGCATTATTAGACTCTTGTTTCCAATGTGCAGTACCTTGTATTTGTCAACAATAACTTCATTTGCCCCTTGTTGATCTGTCAGACAGCCTCTTTTTGTTCCCTTTTAAGCTTTACCTTTTCAGATCGTGATTCATGCACACAAGGTTGTATTGTCTACAAATTTCTTACCCACAGACATCATTTTGTACAGATCGCATTTGCTAAAATATACACAATTCCACTTAGTAATGGAATACCTCTGTGTTAGCCTTCTGTCACGCTTAAGATTACTAATTCCTGCCTACCCTTTGTTTTACTGTCTCTTGGTGAATTTCTAATTTGCCATAGTACATCATATTGTTAATTAATTTGGCAGCTTCTCAGTGAGAAGCTTTGCCAAAGGCTTTTTTAAAGACCAAATAAATTTCAATCGATTCCCTAAGTCCATGAGTTTCCTGACATGCTCAGAACATCTGACTAGAACACACAGACACCATATGCCCCTATCACATCATTCCTATCACTGTATTTTTTTTTTATGTTAGGTTTTTACTGACATACTAATGTTTCTGGTATCATAAGCAGTTTCTTAAATAAACTTTTAATATTTTAAAGGAACAGCCCTCCTGATTTACGCACCACCTGACATTCTAGGAAGTACACATTGGCCCATACAGATGTACCACAGTTACAAATATACATGATCCCACCTAACAGAGTACAGTGGCGAGTAGGGTTGAGAGAAATAGCAGCACCTCCTGCAATTTTGTGATACTGGTGAGACAGATATTTTCTTTTCCCCTTCCTTAAAGTTGGGGTAGTGCTTTGCACAGACTACCTTCTAATTATGAGGCACAGGAAAGGAAGGATTGACGTTCACCTTTTGTTTGTGGAACTTCACAGGGGTTTTTTTTGCTGTTATTTTTTAAACACTCAGAGTAAGATGAAGTGTTTTTCCTGAGAACTTCCATCTCCAAGCAAAATCAGAGCATAAGAGGATTGGGGTGCTGAATCCATTCACTGCTATATTTGCTTCTGGCTACTCAGTCTTTGCTTTCTTATTGTGATCTAATTATCACTCTTTTCCTTGCCTACTATAAGTTTTAGTTTTCTCACAAACTTTGAAATGGATTAATATTTCCATGAATGGCATCTGTCTAAGCAACTATTAGAATCAACAAATACTACAGTGTGGCCGTGCAGCCATATCTGCCTATCTACTGATCTTTTTTGGGGTTTGATTTCTATTTTCTTTTTTCTCTTAAATCTCTTCTAGTAAAATGCTGCCTTCTGTGACTGCATTAGAGTACACTTGAGAGGTCTCCATCCTGCATCTATCATGTGTCCCTCTGCTTTTTCATTTCATGCTCATTTCTCATAAATTCCTTCATTTTAAAAATATTGCACTTTCAAAAATTTAGAGCTATGGTGCCAGTTTTTATATGATCCTTCCCCTCAGGACACACACATTATTTATACTATTTCCTTTTTGAAACTATTTCTTTGCTTTGATTGAAAGCAAAGGGGGGAGGGAAGCACCTCTGCAGGGCTGGACTAGGCATTTACAAAAAAATTTGGGTTTTTTTTTTTCCTTGTTTCTTTAAGATTGAAGGTATCATTTCATATCCTGTCTTATCCTTGTCTCATATGCAAAAAGTGACAGGAACAAAAGTAATATTTGAAGTAATTTGTGGTTCCTGTCTGAGATTCATGGCACAGATTTCACTTGCTGCGCAAGTTTGCATTTACCTCCTGTTGGTTGATGGAAAGTAATGGAATCACAGGTGCCTCCTAGCACTCTTTAAGTTTACCTAAACCAAAGCAAAAATCCTCCCATAATAGACAGCCAACCTCCTTCTCTCTCCTTTATCTAATGAAAATAATTTAAAATAACCTGTCCTGTACTTCACCAAAATGGATACTTATTCAATTGTCTGAACCTATGTAGAAAAGAAAGAGGGAAAAGCAAATCACTAAGGGGTAGGGAGCACCCAGCTACATTCTTCAGGGCCTTTTCCTATTTTCACTATCACATAATTAATAGCCTCTCCCTAATCAAGAGGCTGATTAGAGCCCTCTTCATATCACACAGGAACATTAATTTGAGATCACACTACATGATCCCTCTTCTTAAGTGACAAAAGCAGGAAGATTCCATAATTCAGCACCACATGACCTGCCTGCCACTATCTAAATTCTCTGTTAAGCTTAATCTTCTCTTTCCTCATTTTGTGCCGTACCACCACGCTTTAGCACATGTCCGCAATGCCTAACTTTTCCACTGCTAGAATAGCTGGCTCACCTATTTCTGCCTAATATCTACATAGCAGCATAAGGAACATTTATAGGTATTATTTTTGGCCATATGCTCCTCTTCCTCATTCCCCCTTCCAAGTGCTCAGGCTAATATCCCGTTGCTTTCTTGGAACGTATTTGCATGATCTCACAATCCTCTTCCATCCACCAATTCCTGAGCAGGATATGTGCATGATCCAAAGACACCAATTGGCCAAAGTCTGACTGATGCTTGTGGTATTGCTCTGAGGTAAATTTAATCCCTACTTGCCTACCAGGAAAAACAGAAAGCCTGAGTGTATCTTGCTGAATTATACTGTCACTTTCTGTTCCTTTTTGCAGAAGTACATTAAGATTCTCTCTCAAGAAGAGAACAACGTATTCCAGCTGAATATATGTTCAGATAAACAGAAAAGAGGACTCAAGCATAAACCTTTCTGCCTGCTTTAACAAGATACCTGTCTCAGTTACCCATTTTTTTTTGTCCAGCTTCATTTTCAGTGTTCACAGCACCTCTGGAAACCACACTATGACACCAGAATCAAGTCCTGAGATGCTATCCCCAGATTCCTGGAAAAAAGGGCCAAAATTTGCAGTTATGCATGTTCTATAATTTGTCACCAGAAATACTATACTGTGTCTATTTTAGGATTTTTCTGAGGTACCTATCACTGTGGAATCCAAGTGCAATATAACAATTATAGATAACACTGCATGCCTCAAAAGGCAGACATTTCATCCTCCCTTTTTCATTGTGTGCCTGTGTGGTAACTTCCCTTGTGTCTCCCTTCTGGACCGTCTTCACCTCTGGTTGTGAGCTGGTCCTGGCAAAGTGCCCTTTCTAGAAGAATGTTCTATCAATATGGTGGGTAGCACAGGTAGACCTGAATATGGGTTAGGGTTGGAATCAATGCAGCTCTCTATTAAGATTTTCTTTAGCAGGGAACAAGACAGCAAAAATGTTGGCAATATTGTATTCTGGGTCAATTAGTTTGACATGTTATAATTACCATAAAATTACACAGTATTTATATTATTTAGTTATTATTCATTAATCTAAAGATACACACAATAAGGAAGGACCATATGGACATGCACAAAGCACTCATGGAAATTAAATCTCTAAATAACCAGTTTCAATGGAAAATGCCTACAAGAACCTAGAAAAAAGAGGAGGTGTTTCAACTTTTAGCTATGCTGCCTAGGACAAAACAAAGACAACCCTATTTGATTTTGAGGACTGCAGCTGGACAGAACACCTCAATGGGTTTTACCTGTCATCCTCGTCAATACAACATAAAACCTGAAAACCAAAAAGCAGCCAAAAGGAAAAAAAGCTTGCCTTGTGTTAGTATCCTAGAATAAAAACTGGCTTATAATGAATGCCAAACACTACCCTAACACCCTAATTTTGAGTGGCTCTTTGCTTTTGAAAAATGTGTCTTCATCTGTAGCTGCAGTTGACTCATGGGCAAGAAGAGAAGGGCAGAGAGCTAGAGGCAGCTCTACCTTCATGGGATGCCTGTCAGGAAGGAGATAAGGCCAAGTAGCTCCCAAAGGATCCTAGGACAATGAGGAGAACTGAAACACCTGACTGGCATAACCAGAATGCTAAATAGCTCCCAGCTGTACTGTACCATGTCTGATGTGTATTCATTCCATTTTGAACGCTCTTGGAATATATGTGTGTCAGTTATCACAATCTCATACCTATTTACATACAGATTTAAAAGCAGCACTTATAATGAGAAATCTGATAATTTTTTTTATTTTGAATCTTCTTATCAATTTACACTTTCACCAAAGGGAATTCAAATTATGTTGGACACTCTTGGACAAGACTAACATGCCCCTACCTCATTCGTCTGCTTCAATTTTGTGATAGAAAATGTTTTTATGAATGGTCTACTCAACAGAGAAAAGTATTGAAATTAAGTATCGAAACCCACTGAAATAAAGGTAAAATATTATCTTTCAGATTCTTGTGCTTGTGATTTTTTACCCTCTATCCACGAGGTTATAAAAGGACAAAAGAGCAAATACAAGCCATCTAGTTTAGTAAGATAATTGCCTTCATCTTAAATAGGGAGCAGTTTTACCAGCAAAGATCACATACCATGACCTGCATGACTGGACTGCATTGACTCCTCTTCAGACTTCAGATCTTATGTCCATAGTAAAGCTAAAGGAGGCTGTAATCTCTTACATTGCGGCAAGTAGCTCCAGGCCCTAGTCTGACCTCAGTGATAGCAGTGCTGGGATAACAGTTGGACTTGATGATCTTAAAGGTCTTTTCCAACCTACTTGATTCTATGATTCTATGTCTAACTGAGCATTACTTGGTAATAATTACTGTATTATCAAATAATTAACACTACATGTTACACGTTTGTACAAGGGCTCTGTTTTAAGATGATATCCACTCAGTTATATGGGAGCAGAAAAGAGCACAAGGGCTTCAGACAGCAATCAATCTGTCAGCACAAAGAGGCAGTGAAAAAGTCCCTCATTTTCTTCAACCTGTGACCACCTATGGAAATCATCATGCTAAAAAGGAAAGGACAGGCCCTCAACTTGCAAATAATGAGTCCAAAAAGAAGGGGGGCAGAGGGGAAGGAAAAAAAAAAAGGAAAAAAGAAAAAAAACAGAGAATAAGAATTTCTGCAGGGAATAATAGGGACAGGGGGACAAAACAGAGGAAAACAACAACAGGTCTTTGCTAGACCATAGTAAGCTTTTAGGTGATGCGTGCTTCTTTTGCATCCTGTCATAACCAAAGCCAAAAAACCTTTCTTATCATAGAATCATGCTATGTTCCTATTCCAGCTGCTCATCTACTCCAGTTGGCCATATGTGCCAACATATGCCAACATGGAACACACAGTCCTAAAAGAAAGAGCCATAACCACCAAACCTACTTGTACCTAATAAGGATTAGTATGATACACCAAGGATGCCTGGGAATAGTGCACTGATCCATAGTAGGAGCATTAAGGGATAAGTCTCCAGACTTCAGGGGGATTCCAGATCTAGCAAAAAACTTGAAATACAGTAAGATTTGCTTTTGTGATCAGTGAAATCATCTGAATCATTTGCATGGAAGTGAATAGCTACTTGGCTGGCTGAAGCAAGGTTAAGACTCCTGTTTAGTAATTTCAAATTCTGCAATAGCATATGTGAAAGCTGAACAGACATTTCTGTCCCCCTCCACATCAGTCTGATACTCTGTTATACCCATTTGTCTAAGCCAGACAAAATACTATCTGTAATAAAACATTTCACTATTATAAAACTTAACTGCATTAACAGGGGAAACTTTTTTGCACTTCAGCTTCTTCATCCATGGGCTAATGGGACAGGTACCATTTTTACTTCATCAATCATGTTCTATAGCTTGAAAGACCACGCACTTTGTATACTGCAACCATATAGTACTTCAGCTAAGCAGGCAGAGAGTTTCTTTACATGTTTATATTTTTTTATATCAACATAGATATGCTTCCTTCAAAAGAACATCTTCAGTTTGAGCCTAAAACTAAGGCTGTTAAAAGCACCCTTTAAACATAATGGAAATACTTCAAAACATTGCATTATAAGATGTCTTTTTGTTTGTTTGTTTGGATGATTCACTGCTGAAGTGCCTACAGTTAAAAACTACAGCAGGAAGAAAGTTAAAACTGTAGGCCTGTCTGTGGAAAGCCATGGAGAGATCCCCTGCTAGTGCTGGCTGAGTTGAAATGCCTGCTTAGTGTGATGCAATGGCACGCAGAGATACTAGCTGGCATCCTGAAAAGTAGCACTGCTGTGTTTGCATGGTGTCACACATCAGCTAACAACCCTGCTTCTGGTGGTTCCAAGCCCAGAACTAAATCAGTCCCAAACAGCTTTTGCTGCACCAAGTTGACATAACCCAAGTAAGTTTCCACATTGCATAAAATGCAAAGGCAAGCAAAGGAAAAAAAGTTATTTCTTTCTCTTTTTATGGTCTCTAACTGAAATAAAGGCATCGCTAGTAGTACAACTAGGGAAATTTTGTTTTTGCAAAGTCAAACAAGTTTTGTTATACTATCATTTTTTGATTGATGATTCAAGTGATTCAATTGCCCCTTACCTTCATGTGTGATTTGAGATTGTCCTTGCGTGCACAGCGAAACGGACAGAGGGGACACTGATGACTTTTCAAACCTGTATGAATCACCATGTGCCGTTTCCAGTAACTCTTCCTCTTGATAACCAAACCACAGATTGGACACTGGAAAGGTTTTCCCCCTTCTTCTTCTGAGGCTTAGCAGAAGAGAAAAGAAAAAGAGAAGATACTTTACAGCCAGTTTTTGAATACTTTCCCCTTGTAAACATAAACAAGATATCATTTTTCAATGCTAGAATTTCATCTGCAAAGAGACACATCGGTTAAACAACATGTACCTGAAATTTCAGTGTGTGTGTGTCCCCTCCACATACCCCTTTTCCCTTTAATCTAGTTATTCTCCCTCTAAGAAAGGTCACTATAATTTGTAAAGGTTAATGTCCAAAACATCCTTTGGCTAATCAGGAGGGGATGCTACTCTATCTCACCTGGTCCTAATGGTACTTATAATTTAACTAAATTGAGATTGATGTCTCTCATAATCATCACTTTGCAGCTTCATTTCCTATCAAAGGCTGGTTATAGCAGGGTATGGAAAATATGCTTAACTGTCAAAAAATGATCCATTTCCATATCTGATGGTTAGCCAACAGAGAAGCAGGATATAAAGCACAGAACAATCCAAAACTGAACTGAAAAGCATGCCAGCATTGCATATCAGATACATTGAACTATAGAAGTGAATGATTTCAGAACCCCTGCTGTTGAAATTGTTTAGTTATGGCTCAAGCAAATACTGTTGCAACTTCAGTCATCAGGGTCTTTAGGTCATGGGTTTTCTTCTGCTCCTCTAGTTCCCAGGGCTTTAAACCTACTGCCTTCCTAAAATGTTTGCACTCTGCTTTACTGCCCGATTTACCTAAAATATGAAAAGGATTTGGTGGCATTTATCAGGTGAATGTGGTTAATGTCACTGAGTGCGGAACCATCGCAAGGCTAAAGGAAAGAGAAACCCTTGCTGCTGACTCTGGCTATACGCAACTATCCATCTATTCATTCTCCCACCACAATTTCCTCTGCTTATTGTAAAGAAAGGCATAGAGTTACTGTGAAATTGGAAGCTTTTACTCACTGTGAAAGACTATTTCCAAATACCGAGAACTCAGCAATGTGCATCCTGCTATTTAGAAATTCTCTCTGAATGTTTAATCTCATTATTATCAGTTATTTCCTACTGATAAGGATACAGCAAACATCAAATTCCCTTTATGAGGAACTAAGTGATAAAAACCTCCAGAAAGATTTGTCACATCCTAAAATCTAATTCTTGCTATTAGGTAGGAAACAAAACCACTGTAATCCAACTGATTAGGTAGTCATTATGTAAGTACAAAAAAGGTATATTGTCAAAGCATGTACTTCTGCAAGTTCAGAAATTCTCATTGTGAAATATTCTATCACACTCAACATATTATCAAATTGTTTCACCCTCTGCACCTCTAAAGAGTATGCCAACACCAACGCAAAAATTGCTTGTGTTTCAGATTTTAATAATCTTTACTTACTTCTTCACACAAAGCAGGAGAAAGACAAACCACAGAAATAAAAATACTTTAGTAGCATTTTTACCTTCATTTCTTTTCTATCATATCTTTTCTCCAGCCTCTGACTATCACCACAAAGGATGCAGAAAAGAAATGTGTAACAAGCTATTACCTATTTTCCACCCCAATAAAAATAAATCTGCAAACAAGATGGATCTATAGTAATTTAGCACACTACAAAGTATGCAAAGAATTTGACTGAATGCATGTGACTTCACTAGTAACAATGACAATGGTACACAGGAATTGTGTCAACGTTTTCCAAAGCTGAACCATGTTAGCTCTATACTACACTACAGACCTCAGCACTAAGAAAAAAAGTTATGGGCTTCAGCTTTTCTTCATTTATACTGATGTCTATTTTACGTCACATGGTGTCAATTAGTTGGAAAGAAATTACTGCAGTGAGAAAAGAATCAGGCAGTGCTTCCCCAAGAAGCTTCAGGAACAAAACTGCAAGCATCATAGGCAAAAAGTTACACCAAAACCAGCATTCAGGCAATAAAAGAAGGGTCTGCCACATATACTTTGTAAAGAATTTTATCAGAACTTTAATAGAGATTTCATGCTACCTCTTAAATTTCATCCCAAGCACATGAGCATTTTGTAAATTGGCAATATTAACAGATTGATATCAAAGTCAGTCTTCTCTGGACCACTTTACTATAACCTATGCACGTTAACAGGTCCATCAAACCTGATGTGCAGTTTCAGAGGTGACTACTCTCTGATAAGCCATGGCTCCAGCTTCTTGCCTGAAATAATTCTGAGCAACATGGTGGACAGAACAGCAGCAGACATATTCCTGTAATTAACTTATTCCTGTCCAAATAGCCTACACCTTTGCTGTTCTTTACTTGTCCATATATAAGTAATCTGAATATTGATCTCATAACTAAAGCTAGATGTTGCTGGTGGGTAAGCAAATCAGATACATAACAACAAAGCAAATTCAGCAGTGCCTTAAAAGTTTAAAGGGTGAGAGAGGATCCCCCACACACACCTCTCAAGCTACACCTAATGGGAAAAGGTGCCTCACTCTCGGAACAAGACAAAAAAATAATGGCTCAAGAAGCTATCACACAGACACAAAAAATGAAAAACTATTTTTTGCTTTTAGTGTCGGAAGGTTGTAGGTGCAAAAGGAATCAGGAACACATGACATTTACTTCCATGGCAAATACACACACGTAGCTGCTCTACTCAACATGTACAGAAGTGAAATCTTCAATCGAAGGTCACTGAACAGTGACCTCTTTTTTGCAAGCTGCACTTCTGCACAGCTGAAGGGACCAAACAGTCTAGCTTTCCATAATAAGCATTCAGATATGCTAACCAACTGCTTGCTTTTTAGTTTCAGTCCTTTAATTATTTAGAAAGGAAAACCTTCGTAGCATATCATGAAATGGACTTAAAGAACTTTTATTATGAACATTAAAGTTTGCTTGGATGCCAACCGGCATTGGCTCAGCGTGCATGAACTAAAAGAAAACACCCTTCCTCTTGGGGTACTAATACCATATATTATAAAAAATGAATAGTTATTCCTTGTTTACTAAGGACCTGAGGCAGTCAGCCGCCATTGTTATGTTTTAGCAACACAGTATAGAATCATAGAAGGGTTAGGGTTGGAAAGGACCTTAAGATCATCTAGTTCCAAACCCCTTGCCAGGAGCAGGGACACCTCCCACTAAACCATGCCACCCAAGGCTATGTCCAACTCGGCCTTGAACACCGCCAGTAATGGAGCATTCACAACTTTCCTGGGCAACCCATTCCAGTGCCTCACCACACTTATAGTAAAGAATTTCTTCCTCAGATCCTATCTAAACTTCCTCTGTTTATGTTTGAACCCATTATCCCTTGTCCTCTCAGTAGAGTCCCTCATGATGAGTCCCTCCCCAGCATCCCTATAGGCCCCCTTCAGATACTGGAAGGCTGCTAGGAGGTCTCCACGCAGCCTTCTCTTCTTCAGGCGGAACAGACCCAACTCTCTCATCCTGTCTTCATAGGGGAGGTGTTCCAGTCCCCTGATCATCCTTGTGGCCCTTCTCTGGACTTGTTCCAACAGTATGCTTGGGTCTTCAGCACAGAATATATTTGCTAGGAATTTGCTGCATCAGAGGTAGTGTATACAGAGCCAGTACTACCAGCACACTCACTATCTGGTACAGAGCACTCCCGTTGTATAAGCTGTATAGAGAAATTTCACAGTTTGTTGATCAAACACAGAACCTAGATTTTACTACAACTATCTACTTTTTCCCAGTAAAAACTTATGATGTGAACAGCTTTAAATCCCACAGGAAATAAACTAATAACTTCATATAAATTTTAACCTTACTTCTTTCTTATATGTTGCTGTTTTTCTTACATGAAGGCCAGTCTTCACAGGGAAAGTTATATTAAATTAATGCTTACAGTCACACTGGTGTAGCCAGTGTGGGTACTTCTATTCCCACACAAAAGGACCTTTTTCTTTATTTAGGTTGTTACTCCAAAAAGAACTTCATCTAAACTAATGAACATCTTGGGCCAGATCCAAGCCAGCAATAGTTTGCACTTTCAACTGTCTTCACAAAACACATCAGCAAAGCATTTGTAGAACACATGTAACTCAGAACAAAACACTGGTACCAGCTGCACCTCATCACACCTCTACCTCTCCTCTTCCAAGGGAGGAATAAGCATTTCTGTCCTTCCAGTAGCTTCTACACTAAGATTTTACCAAAAGCTGCACAGGAACAGATCAGACCTTATAACATCCCCAAACAAAAATGTTAAGTCAGAAAGATGGTACTGCAATGATGCAATGCGCATGTCAGGTTTCCTGTCTATACGCAGGCTTGCTACACCTGTGCAGTCAAGCTAGTATTACTGATAAAACCTTGTCTGATAAAACTCTAATATACCAAACCACTTTGTGCATCATCTGAAGAGAGGTGACATGCTTTCTTCCCCTGTGCAGCAGAAAGCCACTCCAGGAAGAACACTGACAACACCTGAAGCTGAATATTCTACCTAAAATATGAACCCATGATGTGAACTTTTTATAGAAAGAGATGAAAGAAACGTTATTTTTCCTTATTTTGAAGGTGGATCATTGAATTTCCCTGCATGGCTTGCCAGTTCTTGAAAGCTTTTGTTACCATAACTGTTTCTTCTTATTTCCTGCAAGCCAAATTCCTTGACTGCCAACAGCTGGAATTGGTGAAGGGAAGTCAGAAGTGAAAAAATGGTTCTTGTTGAAGAAGTTAGAAAATACAGTTTACTTCTTTTTTTCTTTAAAAAAAAAAAAAAAAGGACAAAGGGCTGTAAAATACAGAACTTCTAAAAAAAAAAAATTAATGAAAAGTGGAAACATAATAATACACTCTGGTAAATTAGGACAGGGTAGTAAGCGATTATACAAAAGTCTATTTGTGACAGAGACAGCAGGAGGGAGAATTCTCCCTTGTCCAGTATTTCAAAAGCACTAGTTTTCTACATTCCCACTGTTACCATGAGCTCCCTTACATGGATTATTTGATTTTCTCCATTAAATATTTTTGTGGACTTACTCTGAACTTGGTAAGAGAGGAAACACCATTGTATGGAATAAGAAAAAAAAAGTACTGAGCTAGATACTTATATCTTTCAGATATGGAAACATTTCTGACAGTCTGGTCTTCAAGTGGTATTTTAAACAGCTTTTCTATTTACCAAAAGTACCTATTTCTTATTCCCACAATACATGGGATCGAACCAAATGCAGGCCTGCTGCAGATATATTATACAAGCCTATAGGAAAACAGACCATACCTGTAGTAGTGGGTTTGGATGCTCTTCCCTTAGGGACTGGCAGTAACAATAATTCCAAAGACTGTGGTGGAGTTGCTTTCTCTTGCTTCATCTCTGAAAGCTGCAGGGGATCCTCAGCAACCAGTGATTTCTTCTTCTCAGCCAACAGGGTGCCTGCAGCCCTTGCAGCAACCTCCTTGAGAAGGGCAGCTGACGAGGTCATGGAAGCCAGAGAAAGGAAAGAACTAGCTGGAGGCGGGTGCTCCTGCCCAGGAGTCATGCTTCTTTCACTCACTTTCTTAGACAAAGCTGCTAAAGTGGAGCTGGCTGACTGAGAACTAAACGGTGAGGAAAAGGATTCAAATCTTATAGTGTCATCAGTCCTTGAAAGAGATTTGTCCTGCAGAACAGCATTGGCTGCAGCTTTCAGTTTCAGGATAGCTGAATCAGGGGACAAACCACAGGTGGTGGCTGAATTTGGCAACCACTTACCTTGATTCCATATAAAGTGACTACTTGCATTGTATTGGTCACTTTGTTCCTGTTTCTCAGCAAGCTTTCTGGCAAGAACACTTAGCTGCTGGGCATGATGAGCAGGTGGAGAGAAGGAAAGGTTTGAGCCAAGATTTACAGGGGACTCAACTCTGCCATTGACAGTAACAGCAGCATCCAGCTTGAGGGATCCAGCCTCCAGCAGCCGCCTCAGGTTACTACTCAGTGGCTTATTTGGACCAGGAGGCTCTTCTTCACAGAGAGATGACACATCAGGAGAAAGGTGCTCTTTGCTCTGTAGTGTGTCTCTTAGTGCCTCATTTTCAATGGAACCCAGCTCTGCTGTGTTGCTGCTAGGAGTTGCACTTCCCAAAGAAGTATCTGGGGAAGTGGACTGCTCTTGGATCCTGTCCTCAAGAGACAACTTAAAGTTCTCCTGGACTTCTCCATATGATGCCTCTGAAGGAGTTTCTGAAGAATTTCCAAACCAGCGTTCTTCTTCACTGAGTTCACCTTCCACTTCTTCCTGTCTGGTACCATCTGTGTGGAACCAAGAACAACAGTATTATTACCAAATATGTGTAAAGTAACTTGTTAGCATGAAGCATGCCTGGTCTCTACATGACCCTCCAGAGCAGACATTTAACATCCTCCTAAGGTGCATGGATTTGGCATCAGCCTGGATTGATTGACCAGGAAAATACCTTTTATTAAGTCTTTCTTTGAAGACAAGATTGACAAGCCTGGCACCTTTCAGCCAGTGTAACTAAACCAGAGAAAACTGCAACAATACAAATATACACCATACATATTCATGTATTGAAAACATTTAATTATTGGTATAGCCTGTATATCCTGCTATTATGAACTCTGTGGTGTAAAGTAAGGATTTAATGGGCCCAGAAATTAGTGGATGCTCATGTCTTTGTACAGCTACGATAGGTGTGCCTCCGAAAGTCAATCAGCTAAGTAGCTACTCAAAGTAGTTTCTTCCAATCACTTTAAATCTCAGCCCAATCCTGCAGTGACCCCTATCTAAAATAGAATAAAATTTGTACTGTCAATACACAATACATTCCTAAATAGCTGAAATGACTAATACATGAATGTAGGCTAAAGTTCTCATCTCCCCAACAGCTTGAGAAGGAATATCAGACATACAGAACTAGTATTTGTGGTTTTGTATTCTTAATAGACACCTCTTGCTTACTATTTGCTCTCTGTTAATGTTTAAGTTTTAAAGACAATCCTAAACTGAACATAGTTTAGTGGAAAAAAATAATAATAAAAAAAAATAATAAAAATAGAGAGAAAAGAAAAAGAAAAAAAAAAAAAAAAGCATTGGTCTCAGTTACATTTCCTCCTCTTCGGTAACTGCAACACATCTAGTCCCTCCTGAGACCTAACTGACAGTGTTTAAAGCCCTGTGACCCTGGATTGCTCTTCTTCCTGATAGGTATTCAAACTCATACAGACATGATCAAGACTTTTTTGCAGCTCTTACTGGCCAGTGAGAATGTATTTAAGAACAAGAGCAATGCCAGAAAGAAATTCATGTTATTTTCTTTTACCAGTGTCCCAAGCTACAGAAGAATCTTTGCAATCATGCTGCAGCAAAACAAAAGGATTTAATATAACCCTCTACTGACATCCTGGAAAATAAGCCTGCATGATATGTACTGCACCTATGATCATGTATTATTCCCAGATTCCCTATTTAACTCCAGCAAATTGCAAAAGTTGGAGAGAAGTTGATGAATAAAAACTTAGATTTATATTATTGCTTTGATCCAATGAATTTATGGAGGAAAACCCCAGCCAAATATATCATGAGCTTAGAGATACCAACATACACTCCGAAAGCAAAGATTTTTTTAATGTTATATAGAATATGAGCAATAGTCTCGCACAGTAAGTTCCTTTTACTCAAAATCCTTTAGAAAAAAAAAAAGTCACCTGTTTTAAGAGCCCACAATAAAACCACCTAGTTACCTTAGACAGTAATTCAAGCAGAAGAGGGCTAGTATCTTTCCTATTCAAAACAAAGTATTTACCTAAAATTATTCTGACATTAAACAAGTTAATAACAGACACAGCAAGATTAATAATAATATGCACATAAAGGCCAATAAAACGCACATTCAAATCAAGAAGATAGATGCTAATCAGTTGAACCAGCGCTTATACAGGTTAAAGAAGTACTGAACACATTCTTTCTTCACCCTGTACACATTAAAAACTAACTTGAGGCATGCCTGTACAGTTGGGTGCACTCAGATGAGAGATTTGTCTACTCATCCCAGATGCATGCAAATTCTGGATTGGAAGCCAAAATAAGCATCTTACTGGCACCTTCCCAGTACACCAATACACCAAGAGCAGGGCACATCCTAGAGTTGACACCGCTACACAGCTTCTGAACCAGAGCTAGCCTGCATCCTACCACTCACATCATACGTTTGCTTACAACTGTTAAAACAACCCCTCCTCCCCTTCTCCCTTCAAACCCTACTCTCTTTGTATCTCTGCTCCCCATTCATAAATAGGGAAGAATAATTGTGTTTTCCTTCACTCAGAAAGTCATCCTAAATTTAGTTTGAGAGATATTTAAACGTAAATGGTCACAAAATAAAGTGGGTCTCTCTTTTAGAGAAACCTCCAGCCTTCTAAATGCCCAACCTTTTCTGTTCCTTGCCATGTACCTCAATTTATTAACGTTGATATAACAAATTTTAAATGTTATACAGAATACGAGCAATAGTCTCTCACAGTAAGTTCCTTTTACTCAAAACCCTTTAGAAAAAAAATCACCAATTTCTTCTAGTTGTAACCAGCCTTTAAATACCAGTTAAATAACTGTTTTACAAATCTCTCCATCTTATTCACCCTATTTGCAACAGAAATGAATTCTACATTCTTACCTGCACCAGTTTTTCTTTAACCATAAAAGTAATGTCCCACATATATTTTCACTCTCTCTCCCTCCTTTCTAAGGCTGACATCTGCAGGAACACTTGCAGTAGCTAAGGAACAGGACATCAGTATTTGAAGTTGATGGTAAGGATGGGGAAAAGGAATTACACCTGCTATGGCACAGGTGTACAACTACACTATGCCTGTGACCAAAAAAATAAGGTAGCAATAGCAGGAAATACAGAAACAGGACATGGATTGCCTTTCTTTTTGCAGATATGCATATTTTCCATTGGTCGTGCCTATACAAAGACCAGCAACCAATATTTTTTTGACAGGGAGCAGTACGAATGCAGTGCTCTTCATTTAAAGGTTTACTACCAACCTCAAAATTTCCCTTCTCTTTGGGTAATGCAGTGAGGGCTCCCCCTCATGTTGCTAATCTACCTGTAACCACCCAATCGCCCTCAAAATTCCAAGTGGTCTCCTTAACAAAGGGCAAATATCCTTTGCAGCACCTCTATCCCAAAAGTCAGATGTATTTTTTTTTCTTCCTACCAGTGCATTTTCTTTCTGTACCCAGAAAGCAGACCTCTAACTGCTGACACAGTTCTAATATTCCTCTTCTCAGTAATTCCCTCAGTTACTGCAGTATTTTCAGGATGTAAGGTTAATGCTGAAAAAGCCATCATCATGAGCTCAGTCAAGCCTTCTTTTAAACGTTAGTGAATTGGTTTAGGAGCATAACAGTGAAGCCTGGCAATTTAATTTCTAAGCAAAGTTGCCTTTTGAGGCCTTCAGGGCAGGATTTTAATTCACATTGACTTGTGAGCCTGTGAGTCTGAACGAACTTGAGAACTCCAGAAGAAATCAGCCCAACCCACCAACCTTCCTGTGATTTCAAATTGATTAAAAATCTTCCCCAGAACTCAAAGGGTTTATGAGACATACAGGCCAGGTTTATCTTAAACAGGAGCCAACCTTCATGTGTCTGATAAGAAACAGCTGTATTTCACATCTCTGTCAGAAGATCTGTATGATATGCTTTCTCTTCTCTTGCAATATAGCTAATGAGCTCCAGTCAGAACTCCTTGGATAGGATGCCACGTATAAATTTCTCCTCTCTACCGTAAAGATACCATAGGTTGTTATTACAGAATTACTTATGAACATTAAGCTACTGGCATGTCTTTTCTACTGCAGCCTGAAGTGCTGAACATGGGTAATAAACAACATGGAAGTTGCAAAGCAGGAAAAGGTAACTTCAGAGTTAGAGGCATATTCTGACTAACTTAATTTGTAACAAGACCTGGTTGGGAATTTCACCAACTTCTACCACTTGTAAGATTACCTCTTCTCAATATGACTGAAGAGTTAAGACCTGTCGGTGCCTCTGCTGCCTGATTCCCATGGCAGTTCTGGGAGGAGAACCATTTCCCCAACGATTTGCCACTGGAAGAGGTTGGTGGAAGTTACAGGAGTCCTGCATGATTTGGGACTACCCCATCACACAGCACCCAGGGGTCTCACACAGGTACTTCCACTTCCCACTCCTGTGAGCAATGACAAAAGGCACCAAAATGCTCTTGGGTGACTGCTACCACTGATGTCCAATATCAAGCCCAATATTAAAAAATCTCTGGCAAAGCTACAAACGTGCAGAAGCATTGCCTAAAGAAGTGCCAGGGGGTTGGAACTAGATGATCTTAAGGTACTTTCCAACCCTAACTATTCTATGATTCTATGATTCCCCCTCTCACCCTCATCTGTTTATTATCAAATACAGAGTTCTGCTTCCTCTTCAAGGGATCAGTTTGACAGGCAAATCTTATTGATCCTGAAGTATATTATTTCACTTCGTAAGCATGTGCCCTTTTACTTAGAGTCCTGATTAGAATTTGACCCTAATATCAATAGAAATGTAAACATTAATGTGCCCTAATTACTTATATTTGGAAACTGAAAAAGGCAAACATGCTTGTTGATTTATATACTGAGCCATGCAATTCAAATGCCAGAAACATTAACTTTACCCTAAGTAATGCATACATACTGTTCCTGAAAGTGGCAAGTGTGAGAGGATCCACAGGTCCACTTTATACAACTTGGTGTGAAAAAATCTGAATGTAGCAGGCTACACCTAGAAACAGTCTGCATAGCACACAGAAGAGTCCCCAAGTTGTGTCACTGAGCAACAGACAATGAAAACATGATTGAAAGAACACCATTTGGACCACTAGAGAGAAGTGAGAAGAGGCTACAGCTAAGGAAACCACCCCAAAGAGGCTGAATTTTCATGGTAAGGAGGACAAAATTTCACTTTGGTCATCCAGAGCAATAATTAAAGAACTTCAATACAGAATTAACATTGCAAATCTCTATGCTACAGTGATATAAAACATATGGTGATTGTAATTATGGGATTACAGAATTAAAATTAAAGCAAATATAAAAGTAGGTAGAACTCAAATAATTTCACAGAAATGCACACAGGAAAATTGCTGATGAGATAAATAAGATTGCTTAACTTCAGCAGCTACATTTCAAGAGAAATCTGGGAATCTATAGGATCAGGTTTTAAAGGGACAGGAGAGTCAAACTTCATTCTTATCATATTGATATCAAATACTTTGATCTATATAAGGATTTCAGATTATGATCATTCAAGTTTGTGTCAATCTAAATAAAGTACCATCGCATTTTCTGGCTAGTTGGTGCACCCAGGTCATCTTTCTAATTTGCTGCCCTAACAGCTGTAACACCAACAATAAATCATTCTCTGTATTATCTTATACTAAACGCCATACCTAGGCCTACAGAAAGAGCTAGAATCAAGAGATAAGTTTACACTAGGGAACTGAGCAGCTCTGCAAAGATGCCTAAAGAATTTAAAAGGATGCATTAAACTTAAATGATGCAGTAGCCATCTATAAGGAGTTCTGAGGAAACACAGATTGACTCAGATGAGCAATCAGACAGATGCATCAAAAATAAGGCAGAGAAAACACCTGAGCAACCTAGAACTTAGCCTCAGGAGACACTTATCCAAAGCAGCAAGCAAAAGGGAGTAGAGAGAGAAATAGCAGCTGATAACTAGGAAGGCATGGACAACTGTAAAGGCATTTAACTAGTCATAGGCAAGGAAGAGGTGAAACAGATAGTAAATTAGTGTGCATATGTTTGGCCTCCAGGATGGCTTCTCATGTCCTACTCCCTCCCATCCACTTTTTTAGAACCCTCAAATGAGAATTAGGGATCAGGCCACAGGCCAAAATTAATTCTTCTGGCAGTCCATTTTGGAATACCCTCTTTTTAGAGGCGCTGTAACACACATTCCATCAGCATTGTATCCAAATAAGAGGAGTTCCCCATCACATGGCAGCTGCATGTTCAAGAAGGGAACACAGGCTCATAAAGTCTGTATCTTAGCTCTCTGACAGTCAGCCAATTTATGCCCTTTAGAACCACAATAGTGAAGGATGCTCACTTCCTTCAGCCAAACCCAGTAAGTACCCCGGCATGGAAACCTCGGTTGCTAGCCACCCTGGGCAGAACAGTTTTAGTGGAACCAGGAAAGCAGAAGCCACACTGGAGAACCTCCAGAATGAAATTTAAGACAGGAACTTGAAGTCCTAACTGCAACTGGCAACATTCAGTGAGAATTATCAGCCACAAAAGTGTCACATCAGAATTTAGTGCAGACCAGAAAATAGAGGAGAAAAGAATGAAGGAGCTACGGACTCAATACAGTAGATACCTTAAGTGAACTACGTACACTAAGTGGTAGCAATGGTAAAAAATAATTACAATAAAAATTATTACTTTTTAATATCATACGACTTTCTGACTCATGTTCAGAAAGTTTTTCAGACTTTCTGTCTCTGGGTATCAGCTTCACATAATGCCTTGTTGATTTCACAACCAGATACTATAGAAAGCAGCATGCACAGGCCTAAAAACAGCAATCATATCTGGGAAGTCTATCCTGTAGTACCCTATATAAACTGCTCAGCCTAGCTACCTAGAAGCTAACCCTTTTGTACGCAGGCTGGTTTTAAGTATTTAAAACAAAAAAGAGTGACTGTTATTTATTTGGGTTGAATAACTTCTGCTGGCTCCCACACCCACCAAAGCACATGAATATGTGTGCTGTAGGACCACCTCAAAGAACTAGGTGTGCTGTGCACTGACACCCCACAGGCTCCACCTCTAAAAGGCACTTACAGTCACATCTGATTAGACTGTATACCCAGAACAGCACTTACAGCCACATCTGATTAACTGTATATTCCCAAAAGAATGCCTGCAAGAAAGTAATGATTTTAATAGACATAAAATCCTGCCTTAACTCCTTTTATTATACCAAGAACAGCAAATAAAACTTAAAAGTCACAATTACATAAATAGTCATGTGCTAGAGTGACCTCAGTCCCCTGTTTTCCCTTCATGATTTCTGTGACCTATAATAGGTAAGCAGCACAGGATGTCACTGTCCTCTTTGAATGGAATTTCTGGCTCATTCTCTTATCAACGGGATGATTATTCAACTCTTGACCTCATCACAAAATGGTTTAGCGTCGTTGCTGGTGCTTGAACCAAATTTCTCTACTGTAGGCTGACCTAAAGAGAGCAGCACAGCTGCAAGAAGGAACTGCCAAAAAGCCATAGCTCTTCTGTTCTCTCTTTTTCTACTGTATTTAAGATGTGTAAAAATACTCACACAATTAGAAAGGAAAAGAAGCCCTAGGTAGGACTCTCCATTTTATCTCCACATCTTCTAAAATAATGATTTTTCCTAACTGGAGGGAAGGAGGAGAGGGGAAGAGAAAGGCACAGCTTTTAAAGACAGGGCATATATCCTCTACTTTTATCTCTAACAAAGTGACTTTGAAAAAAACTAACTTACAAGAAAATCACAGAATATTCACCTAGCAATTTCTCCAGTACTGCTTTCTTTTAAAAAGGGCTCCAAGATGAACAAAACTAGAGAAAGTTAATCACCTTCCAATAAATGGAACTCTTCAAGATGCTTTCCCATATGCACTAACAACTGTGAATGCGCCTAAGAACCACACATTCAGGTTTGCCAACCACTGGACAACCATAGAAGTTAAAAATGCATGTACAACACCTCATTTTCTCTCAAAGGCAGAATCCAGGTGTGATGGACTCTTCCATGGAAGAAGGGAAGCAGCATGAATTAATGAACAAGCTTTCTACAGGCAATAAAAAACTGCCTTTACTTCCTGTCAGAATTTTGTGGTAGATGGGAAACAGGGTCAGTGGTCTTTAATTTTCAGCAACAAGCCCCAAGGTAAGTGTGTCAAGCAGGTTTCATTACCTGCCAAAAAGATCCTTCTTTTACTAGCTAAGTATCTATGGAAGAGGACATAAATCATGGTTTCTCCTGAGATGAGCTGTCACTATTTGATGAAGGTTCTCACAGCTCTTGACAAACCACAATACAGGACCTCATAGTGACAACAAGTCTGATCTTCCTCAAAACAAGCCCTTCAAAATATAACTCCTAGTAGGATGGGTGTTTGACATCTTGCCTCCAAGAAAGATTAACTATTATTCTGTTCTTAGCAAGAGGTTCTAGTCTAGTAGCTGTAGGATCAGTCTTTGAGGAGTGTTGCTTCCACTGGGACTCAGTGATTGTAAGCACCAAATGAACAGGCACTGCCTTAGAGCACAGCCAGAAAACGCTGCTAAGGTGACAAAAAGCACAAAACCGACAGAAATGGTGGTACTGCACACATGCAGAGCCTTTACATTTGCTTTGTTGTTTGACTACTTGGTGAGCCAACTTAAACTCACTGATATGGCAGAAAACTACTCTGTGAAGATCTCAGAACAAAACTGATGTAAAGGAGGCAGGAATGGAGAAGCTGGAGAAGGAGTCAATAATCTGGGCCACCTATCTCCTGAGGCCCTTTGGGGTGCAAAGTAAATCATGTCTTGTCAATGGAAAACACCAGAGGATTCTCCCTCCCACCCCAACCCCCAGCAGTGTTTTATACCTCTCAGAGAAGAGCTGGTCCGTGTAGTCAGGATGGCCATAGCAGTCAATATCATGCAGGCTGCTTCAGAAGCCTTATCTGGGATATCTGCAGCTGGGTTGGCCACCAGACTCTTCTGATACTAATTAAAAAAGCTTCTTCTCTAAAATTGGTTGGTAGCATCTTTGTGGGAGAAGTCCAAAAGACCCACCCAGAAATAATATCTTAATGGTGAGGCCCAGTAATCAGCAACCAAGAAAAGTAGGTGGGCAGAGCAGTATGTCTTACAATGGAATATATACGGATAACAATGTAACATATATAGTACATATATATATAGTATATGTGTATAATACTATATGTATAATATTTGTCTCACTGCAATTTAGAATTACTTTGTTCTAGCTGGATTCCGCCACTATTTTAGGCTGAAGTACTTGAGGTGTGCGCATGAAAGAGAACACGATACATATGGCCTCAGAGGAGGGGAATATTTCTGAAGACCATTTCCCAAGCAGTATGCTGCAAAAGAGCTTCCTATACAAAAATGTTTCATCAGCTGACTTGACCAATACCTAGAACTCCTGGAGAGAAGGTAGACAGAGACAGCTGATTTTTATGATTGAGGTTTTCAGAAGACACAAATATTTCTGTAGACAGCTTACGCTGCAAAGGCTAGCTAGTATCCCCAAGACAGATTCATAAAGCACATAAAGTGTCAGTATAACAATTGAAAAACATGTTCCTTACAAAATATATTTTATGGTACTGATGTTGTTCTTGTAACACTTTTATGGAGACTGAGCAGAACACCACAGCCAGCCTTATTGAAAGTTTCTTCCACAGATCCTCATGAACATCCTGCAGTAGCCTATAGTTAAGTTTGGACACACCTTTCATAAAGCACAAGACAGTGATAAGAATGATTTATAAACTAAAGGAATATGGCCAACTGAACACCTGAAATTTGTACATTAACATGTCAAAAGAATACACCTCTTTTGTCTGATAAAAAAACAGAGAATATGATGAACCATTTGCTATAAAAACAAACACACTTTCATGCAGCAACTTCTGAGCCAGATTCAAGTCCCTTATCAAGAATTTCAGGCTTCCTTGGGTCTTTTAAAACCAGCTATGATAACAGATTAAGACTCTGATAGAGCATTATAAATTTGAGGACAAACTAAATATGCAGGAGATCAACTGTTTTTCCCACAACTCTGTTTGAAATGGGAATCAGCTTCAACAATCTCTGATGGTTCAAGTGGTCTACGTGCAAGCTTGTCCAGGAACACTCCTTGCAACTGGAGTGGTAGTATATCATTTACATCAGCGCACATTTCCCACTGTGGGCTTACATAAATGTTAAGTTCAGTACAGTGATCAGAAATCCTACCTTTTTTTTTAGTTATAAGGAAATTTAAAAATGCCTTAAAATTATTCCTAGTTAGCTAAAACTCACTTTGCTTGTTTTGTTCCAGATTGATGTCTACAGCAATAGGCTGTTGCAGTGAGAAACTATCAAATACCAAAAGGTAACAGGGATGCTGGCACCTCCAAAGTAAGAACAGTTAAACATTATTCTCCAGATTTCTACTATCCTTAGTATATAGAGTCAAAACCTATCAGCCTACTTCATAAAGGAAGGAAAATACTTGAAGATTTCCCATCATGGCTCTTCATTAGAAATGAAACCCCAAACAATTCTAGCAAACCTTTAGAAAAGCTGGCTAAACCAGAAGATCTCCACATGAGGGAACTTAGTTTCCAATTTACATCAAAATATTCTGGGAGATAATCTCATGAATGCCAAATGGTCAATATATAGGAATCCATAATATTTTTAAGCCATCCTTGAATGACAGTTAACTTCATAAATGAGAAGAGATTTTATTCCTTTGGCAGGTCATTAATGAAATCTTCTTTGAAACATTGCTTATGGAACAGAGAACTAGTGTCTCTGTTAGGAAATTCTAAGCAGAAACACAAAACTGCCTTATCTTAAACATTGCCTGCAAACCAGAGGCTCAGTTACTCATTTCCAAATGGCTACTTGCTTTGTAGTAGCTAAATTCTAGGTCACAGTCTTCTATTGTATATTTGAGGTAGAAGACATCAAAATACAGAGTTATTATTATTTTTTTCTGATGAGGTCTCAAGCTGCAATTTTCCCTGACTTCCAAAAGAAAAAGATACAGAAGGAAGGAAAACCCTAGTCAGACTAGACTATCACTACGAGTTCCAGCAATGAACTCAGTACTTCTTTCATCATACATTTCTGCTTAGGTATTATGCAAGACAAGATCCATTCACTTAGACAATTCTGCTTGAGAAAACAGATAGATCATACTATGATATTAAGATATCTAAAAGAAAAAAAAAAAAAAAAAGCAGACTAACAACCTCAGCTCCTTATATTTTTCATCCCTTAAAAAGCAACAGATTTCAAGAAAGAAGGTGGGCACATGTGCATGATCATGGAACTAGACAAAAGCCTCTGCCTTGAATAGCTCAGGTATAACCAGCAGTATTTCTTTCTGCATACCCTGAAATGTTTTTTGGTGCTGTGATAATCAGTCTCCAAGACTAAGCATAAGACATGGCTTATAGAATCTATCTGCTGTGTGGCTCAAGGCATTTTAAAGTGACTGTTCTTTTTGGCTGACAGTGGCATCCACAAGGCTGTGGCAAACACCAGAAGAAAACTGAGATAAGCACTCTTAATGGTATAACTTTTACATAGCAAGAACAATCCAAGAAAAGAAGCTGCCACAGCAAAACTGAAGTAAGGTATTAATCACAAACATTAAAGTTTCTTATAACATTTTTTCTGATCTAGATGCCAAAAAAAAGGCAGGAAAACTTTGCTTTCTAATCATCATTTAACTTGGTAACAAAATTGGTGGTCCACTCTATTTTGCATACCAGTGTTCTCTGGTTTTGAGCTACATCTAAACTGCTTGCTCTTACTCAGTGCCTTCACCAGCTAACAATTCATCTTAATTAAAGCCTGTACCCGACCTGCCACCTCCCCAGAACTGGCTGCAGTGACAGCTGTCTCAGCTCTTTACTGCGACAAAATGCATCTTCATTGCCCGAAATGCACTGCAAGCCTCAGCACAGTCACAACCCCCACAGTAAAAAGTAGGCACAAGAATCCTTGTGTTTTTCACAATTTACAGCAGCTAAGAATAAAGTGATCTGTTTATGCTATAGAATACCGTAACACTGATTCACCCTCAATACATTCAACTCGCTTTAGTATGGTTAGTCATTTAAAACTGACAGGGTCATCACAGCAACATGATTTTAGTCACCCTTACAGTTGGAAAGGAAGCAGATGAGAAGTTGCAAGTGTCAATTCAGCTGGCAAAAGGGGCTGACTAAAGTGAAAAAAGTGTTCAAACATGCCATTTTATTGCACACAAACAATTTGCAATGAAAATAAATAACTTCCTTATCACAAATGCAAGTTAGCATTATGGCCTGTGGACAGCCATAAGTTTAGAAAAAGTTCTCACATTACCTGGAAGACTAAAACTGATCTAAAAGCTCCAGGAAAAACCCATAAATCACCTATGTTCTGAGCTGTGTTGTGCAGGGCAAACCCAAACTTTCCTGGGGGACAAACCATTGACCAAAAGGCTAATCAAGACACTAAAACCACACTGGCTGATTACCTGCTCCTTCACCCATTCATTTCAAGTAGTCACCCTCATGTATCGTACACACCATACAGGACTGGGCTCTTGAGCAATCCGGAGTAAATTTACCATAGCTACCACAATGTATCAGAAAAAAATTGTCTGCTAATGTTGATAAATCAGCAAGTTACCTTCTTTCTTGACTTTTGTGTAGATGTTTTCATCCTTACATTACCAGCGCTAGTACCTATGAGATGATGATTTGTACATTGCCAAAAACAACCATTTAAATTGCTAGCAAATCCTTAATTACTAAAAGCATGATTACAACAGGCTTATATGCAAAAGATTCAAAACACCAAAGTGATTGCTCCAGAAAATAAAGCTCCCTTTTTGTCATTGTTTGAGGCCACTGTCTGCATGTTTACTGCTGCTCTGTGCATGACCTTCAGTGCTCCCTCAGCCCATCTGAATGCCATAGCAAGAGAACCTGCTGTTGCTCCATCAATAGCACCTACACAGCTGCACATATACAAAGGGAAGGAAGTTCCCAATCTCCCCTCAACTCCTCCTATGAAGTCCCATGTTTCCCCCCAAGCTACACACTCCCCCAGCCCCTATAAAAAAAATAAATCATTAACATACAGAGGAAGGTAAAGACAAGCAAATACTACTGAAGCACTGCAGTTAGTGACTTCATCTTCAAAGCAGAGATGCTTTAAGCAGGGATGCTTCAGTGCCCCTGGTGGAAATCCAAAGAACAGTGCAATCATTGCAGGTACTGGGAAAGCATGGAAAAACATAGAAGGCCTTTCACCTTGCCAGTGAGATGATTTGGGCTCAAAATTATCTCAGGTAAAATTTTCTTTTCCATATTTTCTCTGTCACTCCTAATAGCAAGACATTTCCAGGAAAAAAACAAAAAAAAGAATCATAAAACGGTTTGGGTTGGAATGGGCCTTAAAGCTCATCTAGTTCCAAGCCCCTGCCACTGGCAAGAACACCTTCCACTAGACCAGGCTGCTCAAAGCCCCAAAACTAAACACAGTATTCCAGGTGAAAATGCATGAAACCAACAGGATAATATATCATCCTTCTTCCTCTACTCACAGAAGTTATTAAATACAAAGGACTGTACAACAGATCTGTTTTCCTCTATCTCTTCAAAGGCATTGTAAATTTTTGCAATTAAGAGATAAAAAATTCCCACCAGGGTTTGTACAGGAACAAGCTAATGTAAGCCCAGCATAGCTTTAATAATTGAAGGAAGCTCTTTAGAAGGTTTCAGCAACACTTTAAAAACATACAGGATCTATCTAGTAATTTCATAAGCACATTTTCTATCTTCTTCCCCACTTACCTTGGTTCCTCCAAGGGACAACTCCTCTACAGATGCACAACCTCAACTATCGTTACCTTGGCTGTCCTCAGAAACTGCAAAGTACATCTTTCCTACAGGACATCTAATTAGATAGAGGCTCTCTTTCAGTGTCACATGTGCCTAGGACACTAGGCTGACTCCACGGCTTGTATTCCTATGCACTACACAAAACCAACAAAGGTGAAGGAAACAGTATTTCCTTCACTCTCATGCACTAGGCAATCTTTGAGAGCACTGTCTGATGTCTAATCACTACCACAGAAAACAGAAGTTCAGGAGACACTCAGGTGAAAGAATAATCAGAAGTCCTACAGAAGAACATGGCATTTTTGATCTGTTTTCTTCATGACTATTGGCTCTAATTTTCCCAACCAGGCCAAAAATGTCAGAGATTAAAAAAATGGCAACCTTCACTTTTCCTCTTCTCTCTGATGGATTAAAGGCATGCTATGTCTTCTCTTGAACCAGCTCCAAATAACTTCTCATTCTATTAACTTCTGAAACTACCAGTAGTCTTCAGGGAGTGACACTGATAAAGCAGTGATATTACCAGAGTGAAAAATGGGTATTTCTCTATTTTCCTACCTTTCCTGACCAATGTTCTCCAGCTGCTCTAGAAAACTTACCACAAATATAGACTGGCAAAGGGTGAAGGAAGATTAATCAGTGATAAAAGCAGTGATTATATCACAAGTGGTTTCAGAGAAAAAGGAAGAAAACTAGTCCTCTTCAGTATAGTAGCACTACACAAGGATTAAAGCCAAAAAAACCAAAAAGCCATGAAGCTCTCTCAATAGGTGTGAAGAATCTGAAGACAATTTCCTGTTGAGCCACAGGAAGAAAATAAAAACAGGAACTCAAAAGAGCTGGAGATCTCATGTCTGTAAACTGCCCAGCCAAGGCTCAAAACTTCCCCAAAATCATCATACAACCCCAGCAGTTCTGCCGTTGCAGTCCAGAACTCTTGGACCCAAAAATCAGTCCAAGGAACACAATTGTAACTTAACAGCACCAGTAAAAAGGCAAGAGAAAAAACTCTTGTTTGCCAAAGGGAGGTTTCATCTCCTGAGCACAAAGTTAACTCAGCTAGCTTCTAAGAAAGAAAGGAAGAACACAGCTTCTCTCTCCATCTCTCTGTGTCTTTATTGCTGCAGGAGGCTGGCTGCTCTTCATATAAAAAATATCTGGAGTGCGAAAACTGTCAAAGAAATGGTTGCATTTGCCTGCCTTGATGATATGATGTACTGTCGTACATTCTGACCTATGCTTACTTTGACTTTTTTGGTCAGCTCATTATTTCCTTCTCTGGGCATGAATAAGACAGCTCAACTTCCCAACAGCCCCAGTGGCACTACGGAGAAAGCAATTCATTCCACTCGATTCGGAAGAACTGCTATCACTATGTAGTTAATAATTCAGACACTTCTGTTTAGTTTACATGTGGGGGCCAGGTTCTCTCCTGTGTGACATGTCAGTATTTGGAAAAGGAGGAACAGAGCCTGTACAGCACTCCAATACCCCCTTGTGTTTTCTAACCCAGCCTCAGCCAGGAGACTGTCTTATCAACAGTAGATGGAAATAGCTGTTAACTACCAGTAAGTAGATCCAAGTGTGTTCCAGCTGTGGCTTCATCTCTGACCCTTTCCAACTCTGATTCAGTGTATTGTAAGTTGCAGTGATGTGAAGGTGTATGAAACTACAGTATTATTTCTCTCCTAGCAAAATCTCCATGCAATGAGAAGCCCCACCTGGGAAAGCCACGCAACTTCCATTACATTTGCCTCACCCTAAAAGTACAAGTGAGAGGAAGGCTGTGAAGCTGGCCCACAGCTGATAATAAACATTAAGTCCTAGGTTAAAAATAACGTTAAGTGTAACTCAGTGAACTCATCTTAAATTATTCTAAATACTGAAACTGGAAAGGTAGGGACAGCAAATACTGCAAACTTTCTTTCCCTTTTATTAACATACAAAAAGAAAAAAAACCCAGACTAAACACTCAAAACATCGACTCTTCGAATTTTAATATATGGATATGTTGTTTTAGAACACATTTATGAAGGTTGTTCCAGTGATCATAAAGTAAAAGAAGCAACAAAATCAAACCTATGTTGCCTTAATATGTCGGCTGCAACAAATAAAACATAGGAACCCTCAAATCAAGCTGCTACAATGCCTTTAATTATCCCTATTGTGTTTACAACTTCTATTAAGGGGCCACAAGTGAAGGGAGGAAGAGCTCACAAACCATTCATATGGCAATATACAACCACAGCAGGTGACATCAGACCAGCATACCTGCATCAACAAAGATCTCCTTTGGTTTTGACTAGTTTCTGTTTATTTTCACTCTATGCAGCTTCTCCTGCTCTATTCAGGTAAATAATGTGATCCCCATTTACCATTTTACTCTGCCTCATTACTCACCTGAGATGCTTCATGCACGTTTCCTTTGCGACTGATTTGGAAACAAAAGGTTTAGGATTCAGATACTTAAATTATTCATTCCTGTAAGTGTCACAGGAATTTAGCTCCCTATAGTTTTTTTTTTAGTTCTCTCTCAAAGTCAGATTAAAACATAGAAAATTATATTCTCTGCGTTTCTAATTCCTTTCACAAGGATGATATTACAGTAACATATCTAAAGAAAGCTTCAAGAAATGTTTGTTTTGTCGTGCTGTGTTTGCTACCAAAGACAGCTGCTTTCTCGGTCCCTGAGAGGATTGCTTGGGGTTAACAAGTAAAGCCAAATAAGAGAGGATTAGGAAGCTCCTCGTGGTGGTAGGCGAACACACAGAAGCAGACCTTTCCACATGGAATAGATACTCCTCACTCCTAGATACAGTGTTTACGGCACTGCCGCAGCTTTCAACATTAAGACAAGTCAGAGGTCATACAATTAATGTGGAAGCACTGAATAAAAGGTGGGCATTGCTCAAAGCTTATGTTATTTTAAAGAGATTTAGGATTCTGTGCCAAGCTCGCAGTACAAGAAACTAATTTTATAGCTACTTAGGGCACAGACACAGCAAAGATGGCAGTAACCTGCTCCTATATTCTGCCTAAAAATCTACATAAAATTCAGATGCAGAGGAATAGCTAAAAGCTATAAAAGGGGAAGTTCATGCCCATTCCACTGTTGGCTTTTCAGATGAACAAACAAACAAGTGTGACAATGGCAGTGGGATCTGATTTTTTCAAAGTGCACTTCTTGGCCAAAAACTCTGTGGGCTTTACCATCACTTTTTATGCAGGCCAGTAACTGCTTTCAAAGACAACAACTCTGATTCTCATGAGAGTATGTCTATACTAAATATCGCAGTGCTATGAAGTGATATCTAAGCCAGCTTGTGTATACCCAGAAGTATTATAGCTGAATTAACCTGGGTAGACTGCTGTGATAACTGCCTCTCATACACAGGGTAGCTTATTTAGAGCTTGCTTTGTTATCTCAATGTGGCATAGCACTGTGCAGGAAGACAATATAAACAATTATGGAGAAGTCTATTTAGACCTTATGGGCAATGTAAAAGTACCTCAAGGTGGGCAGAAAAGCCCCCTTTGGACTTATTTGCAGCGCAAAGAACTCCCTTTGGCAATACAGAATTGACAAAAGGATTATGTCAGCCCTTCCTTTCCAGAACTTGGAGCAGGGTGAGAGCCTGGGAGCAGTAAAAATTAGAGCAGCTCTCTGCTGTTAAGCCTGCACTGGTGCCTGGAAAGGGCTCTTCATGGTCTCAAAGTGCTAGAAATACAGAGGTAGGTAAGCAGAAGCTCTTCTCCAAACACAGATAAAGAAATGGGCCCTCAGTCACTAGTTGCCACATCTAGATTTGGCACAGCAATCTATAAGGGGAGAGACTCTGGCTATGCTTCAGGAAAGCAAACACAAACAGCTACAGCACCAGCTGCTATCTAAATGCGCTTGCCTGCCACCCTCTTTGTCCCCTACCTACTTTTCACTTATGATCATCTAGCTGTAGAAAATCTCTTATTTTAATTTTTAAGACTTTTTTTTTTTTTTTTTTGGGGGGGGGTAATTATTTGCACTACTATACAAGTCAAAGTGAAGTCTCAAAGTAGCTTGCAAAGAATTTGTGTTCATTAATGGCCACAGGTGGGGATCACTCATTAAAATAAATACATACTTGTTAAAGCCATCAGTTCTTTTAATGCAATTTTATACAAGTTACTTGCCATTTATTAAGAATTCACCAGAATTTTCCTTTTTGTCCTGATACATCACCTTACAGATTCTAACGGGCACCAAGATCCAGGACATGTCCAAACCATTCACTTTAAATAGGAAGTTGTAATTTCAAAGTAAGCTCATACCAAATCTTCCCCCTTACAGAAACTTTGAGATAAAAAGACTACACAGGGAAAAAGAATTCTTTGCACCTGCATAGAAAGCCCCACAACAGAGGAAAAATACATCCAAGCAGCAAACCCCAGATGAGGGCAAGCAGAGCTATAAACTCTTCTTGAGGAAGGGAATCCCTAGAGGTAGGAACCACACAGAATTCAAAGGGATGATGACATAGCTTGCTTTGAGTTGCTTCAAAAATTTTATTTCTTCCCCAGTGGGAGAGCATCCCAAATAAAATAAATGAAACAGTGCAGATGTTTGGAACCTGATTTTGCTTTCTGAAACAGCTGATTAAACCATTCATTACAAGACTTCTATCACTTAGTAACCCTTTCATTTTTAACATGATTTATTCTAAACAGCAGCTAAATCATCAGTCTTGAAAACAGCATGAAAACATCTCTCTCCTGGTCTATTGTACAATTAGCACAGGTCATTCTTCTCCCCCAGCTTCCATCCCTGCTGCCTAAGTACTGAAAAGAAGGAGGGAAAGGATTATTTTCGTAGCCCCGTTTTTCCCTCCTTATTGCATGTTTCTCAAAAATATCCCCCATAACTCTTTCATGTTTCCCAAATAATCGAACTTGGACTCTGTGAATTCTTTGCCAGCTTGCCTTAGTGTTAGGCTTAGCTTAGGATTCTACTGCTCAGTGTAATTACACAACAAGCAGCAAATCCCTTCAAAAGCAGGAGAAACTTGAAGGAATAGAGTTAACTACTAATCTGACAGGCTCAGACTGAGCACTCAAAATACTTGGAGTCTTGACCAAAGAGGATACCAACTGTACATATACTAAAGGTATGTAGGGTAAAGAAAAATTGTCTTTGTGAACATAATGCTTCCATAATTGTGACCCTAAGTTAGGTTTGCAAAAAAAACTGAAAGATAAGTTTTCACATGAGCTTATGAATACAGGTTGCTGAATCCTTCATTAAAGTAACCACAATGCCGTCTATGTGTGCAGAACCCATGCTGATTATACCCTGCAGCATGCTTCCTTTCTACTGAAGAATGGGTCAAGTCTGACTTTTATTATTAAACTACATTAAAATATAAAAATCTTTGGGGAAAGGGTTGTTATCTACCTTTCTGAGTTGTTGTGGGTTTTTTCTTTCCTTCAGCCCAATATCATTTACCATTCTTCATGCTCATATCATTTAGCAGTCTTCATAGAAAGTATTTTAAGTGGAATAACAAGTCTTACTTTGGGGGGCAGAAAGAGAGAGGAATTCCCCCCACCTCCTTGAAAATGAAATTCTACTACATACTACCATCTACTTTGTAGTCAAGAGTGTGTACATATTGATACTTTTGTAAAACACACAATACTTCAGTCCCCACAATTCCTGCATGATTTTGCATGCATAAACCTAAATGATACAAATCAGGTACCATGAATAGTAAATTAGGCAGCAAAAAATTGGCATGCTAGAAACCAGGACAAAAGATTATTTAGAAGAGGCACTCTTCAAGCATGACTCTGGAGTACTTCAACAGCTGTAAAAAGATTCCAGGCACAGGCCATATTAGCTCTCCCCAGTCATCTGAACTAAAGTCTATATTATGATTTCTTTGCAATGTAAAAGAAAAAAAAAAAGTCTTCTATACAGTGCTTCATGACAAATCATATGCCTTGTGAAGCTTCATGTTAGAAACCCTTTTAACTTCCAAAAAGACCTCTTTTGTAGATCATGCTCTCATTGTCTTGCTCTGGGATTTGGTCTGATTAAATTATAGGAAATTACTAATATTTTACTTTGAACAGCCAGCTTCTCCTGGCTCTTCTTTCTTTTCTGTTTTTTTCCTAAACTTAATTCCTCCTACTCCTGACTTCTTACATATGAAAAAGACAACAATCACTCTGTTACAAAGATTAAGTCACATTCTTTCTTCATCCCTTTTAAAATTTCAAAGCAAAAATGCATTCTGACTCTAAGTTCTTACATTTCCCATTCCAGTGCTCTACCTGAAGTTTTCCCGTCTGGCCAGCTAAGTTTGTGAGTTTGTTCTATAATATTTTGCACCCCCTCTAAAATCCAATTCACAAGATCCTAAAGACTTAAATAACTTAATGAGCACAACTCTGACTCTTCGCAGTCCCATTTATACTCCAGTGTGCTTTATTCATATTTAGCACTATCAGATATTGTCTACCATTTACCAACACTAAGACATAGTCTACCCTTGAATGCATTTAGACATTTATCATTGAATAATTTTATACAAGTAACTTAGTTCATATAATGGAAACACCTCCCTCCCTCCTCCCCACATCCCCCCACCCCCCCCAAAAAAAAAAAATCACTAAATTTAAAACTGCAGACTTTGCACATCAGAAAAAAAAATGCCTTAAAGAGAAAAGGTATTTCCAAAAAGCCTATGATGACTTCACTATCATCAGGGATAAAAAGAACGGTGTTTTCAGGTGGAATAATATGGCTGTTATTCCATCCACCAAAAGGCTGCTGTTCACTTGATATGTGCATTACAGTGCCACCAGGACAACTGCAATGATGGCAATGAGATTATTAACCTAATCATACTAAGAATAATAATTTTCCTTACATGGTTCCTCTTGTTGACAATGAGCTATATCATGATCCCTGCAGTGGTAAGAGGTTAAAAACAGTAAATAGAAAATATGTTAAAAGCTTCCCCTTGTACATGCAATGTCTGCTAGTAAGGTATTAAGCTCTACTAAAAAAGAAAAATTCCTGCTACTGGCAAAAGCCTTTTGTCTTGGAAGCAACTTTCAAACGCCAAATGATAGTAAAGGCTTTTCTGAAACTGGGAAGTCTTTTGAAAAATCCATCCAACACATCCTCTCTTGCTATCAGAAAGTATCAAATGAAGCAAGCTGTAGAAATAAAAAGGAGGAAGCTCTAAATCACTGTTAATTTACTTCTTTGACAGTATTTCCTTTACACTTTGATGATACAATCCAGCAATAAACCCCCAACATAATAAAAAGCTTCACAGACTTTAAGGGTCTTTTTACTGTACAGAAATAGCTGAACACTTCCAACACAGTATCTGGAGTATCTAACACTATACCTGACCATGAAAGCAAGAGCTTTACTACCTATCTAGCTTTTGACACTGCAACTAACATTGTATCAATTCTGCCTCTCCTTTAGCAAAATAAACCAAATAGAAACACATTCTTCAGAAAGTAGCAGTAGTTCAGATTCCTCAATGTAGCAGCTAACTCTGGCTGCTACTCTGTAACAAATGCAACCTTTGTATAAGTGGTATTGTGGCACTCATTCACAAACTGCATTGCCTCAGAAATAGAATCAAAACCCAAGGAGTACCAATTGCTACACTTTCGGCAATAGAGTGGTCTAGATCTTAAAACATTTACTTGAGAACCTCAAAACTTCCCAGCACTTCCACTTTTCAGGCTGAACTCTTCCAGAACACATTTGTGCTGTTCAGAGGAGACTTTCAGGAATTTTCAGACAGAAAACAATAGTGTGAGGTCAAATGGAAAGTAAGTTTGATTATAAATTAGACATTGCCTACCTAGGAACTCCTAAAGTCCTTTCCCCATTCACTTGTATCTTAAATTTAAAAGGATGCACTTTTTCTTGTATTTCAGAGTGTGAGTGAAGACATTCTGTTGACATCTGTGACTAAACAGCTCCCAAGCACAGACTTCTTTACACATGGAAACTCCGCTTATAGTATGTGCTAATACCAGAGCCTCAAAGGGCCCATCCACCTGATTGAACCCTGAGGTTCCTTCATCCTGCTCTGAGCAGGAGCATAGGGCAGATGATCTCCAAAGGACCCTTCCAAACTAAATTATGTTGTAAACAACTCAGATGACTGAATGCTTAGCCTTAGCTCTGCCCTTTTAAGCAGATGCCACCAAAACATGGCATTATTCCGCCTAATAATATCAATCCTTTTTTTTTTCTTCAATCACTGAAGCTTCAGTATCTAGCAACTGCCTTGAAACTACATTAAATAGCTGCAACAGCCTGATACATCTCTACCAAACTCTTACATGAACTTCTTCACTATAGCATGTGTTTTGGCAATACAGTCTTCCTTTATGAAATTACCTCTAAAGTTAATGGCCAGAAATATAAAATCAGGGCCCCATCGAGCAGCAGCTGCATATTGTCACATCTTCAGGTACATTTCAGACTACATAATAACTTATAAGAAATTAATTAAGGCCTAGGGATGCTGAGAAGAAGGCTTCCTACCTACACTACACTAGAGTCCACAGGACTTGCCAGACTATGTTATGTTTGCTCAGTTACAGTGCAACACGGCGAAGTTACTCTGTGTACCTACATCTTACTACTTATTTCCCAAACAACTGTAACAGAATCCAAAATATCACAGAGAGGTCAGAGTAAGATGCTAAATTGTTTATGTGCACTGGAGAGCATCCATACACCAGCAGCAACCTGTAACATAACTTTGGAGTGAATCATGGCTTGATAACAACAATGGGGCAGAGTTAAGGGTCCATATGGTATTAGCCACCTTCTCTCTAGGTGCTTATGATGCACTTCACATTCTTCTGTCATCACTAATATTCCGAAACTGAATACGCAAACAGCTCCTCTAAGAAACATACTGCTAAAACCGGTAGAAACTGCAGAATAAAAATGTATTTTACACTGAGTACCCATTAAAGCAACATGTTGCTAATATAAAAATCATCAGTATTTATAGAATTTGCACACTGAGTGCAATGGATTACAAGGCATTTCCTGAACCTGCAGGACTGCAGGCTAGAACAGTATTCCCGCAATTCTTCCTGAATTATATAATATATTATTACTATTACTGTCAAATAACAGCTTCTGATCCAGTGCAATGTAGCTGTGAAAGAAATTAAAAGAAGTAAACCCCATTAAAAAGTAGCACTTGTGTGGGACATGCAGCATGTGTTTCACACATCAGGGGAAATAAAAAACTCCCACGAACTGAACTAAAAAATTAACCCAAAAGAACTGCAAATTAGGCCGTGCAGAAAGAAAACCCCAAACCAAAACAAATAACACACGCACAGCTCGGTTCGCACAATGAAGGCGGTTGTTCCGCAGCCCAGAAGCAGCCGTGACTTCCCCCGGCGCGGCCGGCGGCGAGGTCGCGGCAGAGGGGAGCCCCCGCCGCAGCCCGTAGGCAGGGCAGGCAGGGCCCCGCCGCCGCGCACGGGAGCAGCACGCCTGAGCGAGCTAAAATGGAGCCTAGGTTTGATGTCGGCCCGAGAGGCCGGCGGAGGGCAGCCGCACCGGGGCGGGGGCGAGGG
>JASSUY010048935.1:0-34713 GCA_032466535.1 Forpus xanthops
CTCAGCATGCCTTCCAGGACAATCTGTTCCAAGATTTTGCCAGGCACAGAGGTGAGGCTGACTGGTCTGTAGTTCCCCGGATCATCCATTTTCCCCTTCTTGAAAATGGGGGTTATATTTCCCTTTTTCCAGTTGTCAAGAACTTCACTTGACTGCCCAGATTTTTCAAATAGGATGAACAGTGGCTTAACAACTTCATTCGGCAGCTCCTTCAGGACCCACAGATAGATTTCATCAGGTCCCATGGACTTGTGTGCATTCAGGTTCTTAAGATGGTCTCAAACCAGATCCTTTCCTACATTGAGCCCAAGTTCTTCATTCTCACAGTCTCTGCACCTGCCTTCTAAGACTTGGATGGTGTGGTCAGAGCATCTGGCAGTGAAGACTGAGGCTAAGAAGTCATTAAGAACCTTAGCCTTCTCCAAATCCAGGGTAACCAGTTCTCCTGATAGCTTCCAGAGAGGACCCATGTTGTCCCTAATCGGTCTTATTTGCTGTGTACCTATAGAATCCTTTCCTATTATCTTTCACATCCCTAGCCAAGTTTTATTCTAATTGGGCCTTAGCTTTCCTACCCTGGTCCCTAGCTTCCCAGACAACATCCCTGTATTCTTCCCAGGCCTCCTGTCATTGCTTCCACCTTTTATAAGCCTCTTTTTTTCCTTTGGATTTTCCTCAGCAGCTCCTTATCCATCGAAGGAGGTTTCCTAGCCCTCCTGCTTCACTTCCTTCCAATTGGGATGCAACACTCCTAAGCTTGTAGCAGGTGATCCTTGAATATCAACCAACAGTCTTGGGCCCCCCTGCCCTCTAGGGCTATATCCCATGGAACCTTACTGAGCAGGTTCCTGAGGAGTCCGAAGTCTGCTCTCTGTTTACATTTCCCAATCATCTTCTTGTCCTTCATTCATTTAGAACTGGATTCCAGGAGTATGTGCTTCATAATCTTCCCAGGGACTGATTTTGCCATTCAAAGCCAGTGATAAATACATCAGTAGGGCAGTTATTCTCAAAATTAATATGTGCTATTTTGAAAATCTAGATCCCGTCATAACATTAGCAGTTATTATACTACTTGTAGTAAATTAGCTGCCTTTGTGCTGCTGATTGGTGGCACAGTATCGGTAGGATATGTTCAGCTTTTAAAGGAAAGACCTAATAGGTTAGTTCCAGCCTCTGTGCAGTTGAGGTGAATAAAGCTTTGTTTCTCCCTTACATTTAAGGCAAATTTTCAGATAGGAAATAAGCTTCCAAGAAAAGGGAATAAAACTGTTATCACAGTAAAGGTTACTATTGCTGTAATTAGAATTCATATCCGATAATGAACACCTTGTTCAATAATATTTAATTCAAATAATGATGCTGAATATAGAGTGACGTGTTGAGAGAATTCATTAGAAGTTTTTGAAGTAAGCTGAATAAATGTGCCTCAGAGAATGTACTTGATGAATCTGTAAAAGTATTTAAATTAGATCTGTAAAGTATTATGAAAAATCCACAAGGGATGCACAATTCTGCAAATAAGCTGTTCAAGACCAGGAGCAATTGAGTATTTATTGTGCAGTGCTGCTTTCTACACTGTTTATGCAAAACAGGTGAATGGCAAAAAAAGTAACACTATGCAAAGTTTAAAACAAACTAAGCAGAGGCAAAGGTTTAAACAATAATAATATTAGTGAAAAAGTTCTCTCATAATTAGTATTCCAGTCTCTTCCTCCACATTATTACTGTATCACTGAACTAATTAGGTGTAGGACAAATGATTACTTACTGTAAGCATGTTTTATAAAGGATATCATTTGTGGGCCTTTTGAGATAGCCCATTCATAATTTGGTTGCCTTTCAATAAACATTGGCCTTTCTGAATCAACAAAAATAAATATATATAGTGGTTATAATGCCTTTATTGGGAGCATTGCTATCTCTAAGTATACGCCATTTTAAGAAGGCTGTTTTCATTTGTGCATAGTTCATATGATAGTTATTATTTAAGTGTACCTGAAAGATATTTGCAATAGCTGAAGAAAGATGCATATGTTACATTTGTCTAGTCTGGGTTTTAATGGGTGTTACAAACTTACTACTTACCTGTTCTCTGCCACTTTTTCTGATAGTTTTGCAGCTAAAGATATATTCAGTTAGTATGCTATTGTAGCATGCGTAAGCATAATCTAGCTAACCTTATCATGGTTAATTCATCTCATGTAGACTACAGCACAGGATTTCAGCTGTCTTTGAATACTGAGTGTCCTTGCGAGGACAGTATGCCATATCCAATATAACTCTTTTTCGTAGTCTTTGCTACCAAACTCACTAGAAAAAGGCCACATTTTATGCCTATATATGTGGATTCATCTAACTCTAATAGAGACATATCTTGAGAACTTTCCTTCTCTTCTCATTCATATCTGTCCATCTTTTGTTTTCCATGGTGCCATAATACATCGTTATGGCGCAGGAACTATATGTAATCACATCAGTCATAGCATTCATGGGTCTAGTTATTTCTCAAAAACAGAGCATCCAAAAATACATTAAACTGTGAAGTCTAAAGGTCTAGATTTTTTTTTCTTTTTTTTTCCTCCTGTTAACATATTTTTGCCTTTATTTTTAGTGAAGTATACTGATTTTTGCAATGGCTATTCCCTAATGGTCTGTGTGAGCAGACTGAAAAGCGAAACCAGACAAGTCTGTACTGTAAAATCTCTTCTAGGAGATTATTCACTGTTAACTGATTAACAGCAAAATGCGTCTGAAGACTTTCCCTGGGCCAGACTGTACCTACATTTCTCCAGTAGAAATGTTTTCTCTAATCTTAAAATCCTGTCATTCCCTAGGGAGCCGCTCCTTCTCCCTTTCATGTGACTGAGGTTACAATCCACCTGCCTCAGTGAATCAGCAGTATCCACTTAACCTCTTCTCAGCAGGATAAGCACCTGCTAACAGCATGCGGTATTGCTAGGAAAATTATGAGCCTGCTAGCTTATATGTTAACAGTGATTAATATTTGGTATTACGGTTTCAATATGTAGGAGGCATTACCGCTACTGAAAAACTGCCTTAACTCCAGCTGCTGTTCCTACAGAGATCACTCTCATTTAGAAGATGCAGTTATGGACTGCTTCTACCAGGAAAGGAATCAGAAGCATCTTTCAGGATTTAGAAGTCAGTGTCACAGTTAAAATACTAAGTGTTATAGTTTTGTTTTGTTGATTTTGTTTGTTTTATTTAAACAGAGGATTTGTATTACAGTGCTGTGCTTGTCAAACATTAAATGCAGAGACTTTATGTCCTCTAAAGTGTGTGTGGGGAAGCTGACATTAATATTTGTCTTCTTCTTAGAGATTGATGTTTGTTATGGTCTGTGGAAAACCTTGATTGAATTTCAGGAATATAAGCACACTAGGATCATGAAAGCACAGTTGTGTTCCCTATATTTATCATAATCACCCATTTTCCTTCACTAGAGGAGAACATTGCTGTCTCCTTCAGTATTATGTTTTATGCAAATGCATCAAGTGCTTGGATAGCCATGGTCATTATTTTATAAATTAGGTGCATATTACTGCTGATCCACACAGTTACTAGGTACAATTAGCTTGACTGAACATTTTCTAAACTATGTGTAGAAGCAGAAGCCATGAAAATATATCAAAAATTCTGTTTTTCTTTAAGCTTTAGAATGTTACTGTAATCTCTTCTACTGGCACTAGCAAATACTATCAAAACATATAGGTAAGGTGCAAAACTTAAATCATACTATCTCTATTCTATCTACAAAAATACAGAACTATGATTTAATCAAGCTTCATAATTATTTCATGAATTAGACATAGATGCCTTAAGAGGGCTTTAGTGCAAACAAATATAAACCATTAATGAATATTTATATTTAAATTCTTTGTTCTTTTTTTATTATATATATACAATTGCTTCAACCACATACCAGAGTGAAGTATTAATTCTCTATCAATTTTGTTTGTTTCCTCCAATTTTTTGTGTATCTCTTTAATTTCATAGTGATATCACCACTCATATTGTTCTTTGTTAAGTCTCCATTGGCTTCATATTTTGGTAGCATAAGAATAGTTTTCTTATTATCAGGAATATTCTGTAAGCACTAAAATCATTATTTAATTTACTATCTACCTATATAAAATGGTAAAAAAAAATCTTTAGGATGATTCCTACTTTCTGACGATAAAAACCCTATATCCATGTTAATCAGCTGGAGCAGTTTTAAGTGCTATTGCTTTTTTTTTTTTAAAAGGACTTCATGCACCAGCTTTGTAAAGTAACAGGCTGATTTTTTTTTTTTCCCATGAATCTCCATTCCAGGTATGATTGGGTACCCAAGACAGAATTATTCTAACATATGGACATTTCCTGGTACTTCCAACATGGATATTTTCTTTGACTGTCAGTAGAATGATGCCTCTCTTTTTTAATTTGTTCTGTGTATAGATTACAGTTATTGAGGGAGTTGCAGTGTAAAGAAAAAACACCAAATGCATCATAGTTTTGATAAATGGAAACTGTCAGTAGCATTTTTAATGATTACAGAAGCTGAGGGCAAATCCGTATTTGCAATGCCCATTGATCTGACCATAATCCTGTGAGGAGTACAGGGCAGGTGACAGATGCTGTGCTGATTTCAACTTAGTTAAAATATTCTAGCACCTTGATCTTTCATGAGTTTTTTTCTAAACCTGTGTTTCTGGAAAATGTCTACACTTAGGAAGTTGTTTCTTTCTCTTTGTAATGTACACAATGAGAGAACAAAGAAAACTACTGACACTATACACATATATAGGATGAGAAAGTTGGGGCTATTCAGCCTGGAGAAGAGAAGGCTGCGGGGGACCTCATAGCAGCCTTCCAGTACCTCAAGGGGGCCTATAGGGATGCTGGGGAGGGACTCTTCACGAGGGACAAGGCATAACTGGTTCGAACTTAAACAGGGGAAGTTTAAATTGGATCTGAGGAAGAAATTTTTTACTGTTAGGGTGGTGAGGCATCGGAATGGGTTGCCCAGGGAAGTTGTGAATGCTCCATCGCTGGTAGTGTTCAAGGCCAGGCTGGACATAGCCTTGGGTGACATGGTTTAGTGGGAGGTGTCCCTGCCCATGTCAAAGGGGTTGAAACTAGATGATCTTAAGGTCCTTTCCATCCCTAACTATTCTATGATTCTATGTGATTTATCAGCTGATAGATCCTGCAGCTCCAAAATATATGTAAGATATAAAATCTAGACAATTTCTAAGTATTTATTTAAGAGGAAAAGTTATAGTACCAGATATAGTGCAATTTTCATACTTTTATATCTGGAAGAAAATTCTATATAGCCCTCTATTGCAATTTTATAAACCGATGAACAAGCAGACTTAAAAAGAAACCAAACAAAACACGAAAAATGCTCATACTACAAATCCTCCTGCTAATAATCTGAAATCACTAATGTTTTCTTACACTGCTAAAATCAATACTCGATGTTAGCAATATAATCTGCCAGATTGGCTAGTCAAAGTAGATTTTATCCATTATTATTTTATAGAGCATAAATCCAGCATGTGCTTTTAGATTGTTTGATGAGGTGATTCCTAACAAAACCTGCTGTCTAGCCAGAAGTAGAGCAGCTGTTATAGAGAGGAGGGAAATGTGTACTTTCGGATACTCCATGAGTAATCAAACATACATTATAATGAAGCAAGTGCCAAGTTGTTCCTTAGCTTGTTATAACTTGTCTTTGAATTTTTCATGTTAAGAGTATTTGCTATTTCATAACTGATCTTTTTCTCAAAGCTATAGTCCATTTGTAGCTATATTGAAAATATATAAAATCTCAAAAATGCACCTTTTTCATAAGGAAAGTTATTAAAAATGAAGTTACTGCAGTAAAAGATCATTGGTCATTGTCTGTTATTATTCTGCTACCTCTGTAGGTTTTAGATACTCCAATTATATTATGCGGTGCTAGCCTAGAGCTGGCAATGATATGGACCCAGTTATAAAATTACCATATTAAAAATTATTCTCATCTTCTCTGACAAAATTTCTTGAAAAACAGAAGGGGTAAAAAAGAGAAAAATACTGTTTTAAACAAAAAATATTCTAATTTTTCACTGGCTCTGCGTAATAAGGACAAATAAAATTTTGTCTAGCATTAAGACTTTGCTAGGGCTTCATTTCAGAAGACTTCTCTGCAAAGGGAAGAGGTGACATTAAGGACAAAAAAACCCCACACCCTTGTGTTGAAGTTGGTTTACTTCCAAACTTTACTTCCTGCTAGCAAATAAACTTCCTGGTTAGCTTCCAGGAAACTTGCATGTGTCTCCTAAACAAAAGAAGCTGGTTTATGTGGAGCTCACTTAAAGGGTTTAAAGCATACTCTTTTCAAACAAGTTTTTTTCTGGGAAGAAACTTGGGAAAAATAAATGCAGATCTTAGTGGCTCCCTACGTAAAACAGGTGTTCATCACTGTGTAATTTCCCTTGGTGATACGTAATATTACTACAATAAATACAGAATATATACATACTCATAAGCACTATTTGCTGGTATGCTGCTAATTAATTTCTTATGCATAGATGGAGCACTCTTGGAGCATGCACTAGGATTGTGTTTTGTGACTTTTTTCATCTTATTGTGTCTAAATGTTTTGCATATTTTGTCTTTATATGGAGTATGCATTCCTCCAGCAGAGATGTCTGGCAGCTGCAAAGTTAAAATGCAGGTAGCTTCCAGCCAAGAGCAATGAAACTTAATGATTATTCATAGTAAGATGGGTTATTTTAAAAAGTAACACTTTTCTTAAATTGGAAGGACTGAATTTTAATTGTGAAGTTACTGCTTGTTAATATATGTATCTATCTTATAAGCAAAAATCCGATATGCATTTTTATAAAGTATGTGATTCTGTTCAGTTTACCTCCAGTGCTGTATTTCAAATCTACACAGACTTCATTCTGATGCTCGCATTGATACAGCTGATATGTTTAATTCCAGTAAATAAATGATTGGGAAAAGCATCTTCTGTTTAAATCTGTGGTAGATTTTGAAAAAAAATCCCTTGAGTGGAAGCTGTTTGCACATACAATGAAACATGATTTTGGTTCACAACAGTGCTTATACCATACCTGGTTTTTTTCATTTGTACCGAAGGCCAAAAGCAGGTTTTGATCATCTTACTGTTGTCTCAGTGCTTTTATTGCTAGTTAGCATCATAAAGTTGCAAGTATTTCTAAGTCCTGTGTAGTAAACAGAACTCTTTGGACCTTAGCACCCATTAATAAGGTTACTGATCTTTCTTGCTTATTTGTCTAAGTCCTGACATTAGAACACTCATTCTTGATAAGCTGTAAGGTGTTAGGTTGCATCAAGTTCATTATAATTTTGGAGAAATCATAATGTATTTGCAGCTGGAATGTGCTTGTTGAAAATAATGTGATCCTGCAAAGTTGAGAAGACAACTGTACTCAAAGAGGATGATCTTAAGTTTCAGCTTACTGAATTGGTACTTGTTTGTAGTGAGGCTTCATCTTGTTAAAGAAAGGGAAATGTACCAAGGAACATTTAAGACATGCTGTTCATTTTCTAAGTTACGCTGTATTTCATATGCTATGGCAACGATGAAAAAAGTTTAAAACAATGCCCTGTGAAACTGGTTGATTTCCTCTGGCTTTGACCTCTTGCCATTCATTAGCCCTGTCAAAATAGGAAATAATATGTCTTTACATGACAATTACAAAGGAAAGTTTCCTGATCATAAAACTGGTAAGTATGATATAATTTCTTTCTCTTTCTAGCAAAGAATTCCTGTTAGTTGTGAGAGGGATACTGGATTCAGAATACTGCAATTTGTTTGCATCCAGATGGGGAACCTATTTGCCAGCAAAGTCTGGCTGTAAATGTTCTTAGTCTTAAACAAAGTGTGAAAACAAAACTAGGTCAGTGGACACAACTACACCTAGCCAATCTTTCACCTTCTTTTTATAGGAGATCGGAATCCTGGTCTCTTTCTCAGAAACATAGCGATAATCAGAAACTGAAGAAGGTCTAAGTAGTGTATGGTTTATTTGGAGTGGAGTTCCCAGATGGTTAAAGCTGCAAGCTCATTCAGATGTGAGCAGAAGGATATGAGCTGCATGAAGGCATTACAGCAATAAAACTTCCTTAATGTCTGACAGTGTGCTAAATGATTTTTTAGCATGATGGGAAATATGCATCTAATCGTTACTTTGGGAAAACTCCAATACGGACAAAGAAAAAAAAGCAAGTGAGCAAGCCTGTTAGAATATCTGGAACAATAAGCATGTGAAGGCATTTAACATAGCTATTCAATTTGAAATTGAAGTCCTGAAGAGAGTAATGTGTTGAAATTCTAATGCAACCAGGCACTGAAAGAAGAATCATAGAATCATAGAATAGTTAGGGTTGGAAAGGACCTTTTAGTATCATCTAGTTCCAACCCCCCTTCCATGGGCAGGGACACCTCCCACTAAACCATGTCACCCAAGGCTCTGTCCAACCCAGCCTTGAACAGCACCAGCGATAGAATCAGTAGTCTGAAGGACTGGATTTTATCAAAATATTTTTGCAGTGGTGTCACTTTTCTTAGCTGAGGTTTAAAACCATAAAAATATCAATATCTTATTCTGAGTAAATTCATTGCTTGTAAAACTGGAAAACAGAACCTTTAACTAAAGGTCAGCTAGATGACATAATATTAGGATTTTATAACTTTCTTGTACAATCCAAACGTTGATTGAAGATAATAAGATTTATGTGCTTTTTTAGCTCCTAGTAACTTTGAGTTAAGATTGAGTTGAGAACAGAACCTGCAGTTAATTACAGGTTTTCTAATCTCTGTAGCTCTAGTCTATGTCCACATACTTTACTCTCAATGGAGTCAAAACAGCATGTATGATAAAATATTTCATGATTGTTCAATCCAGCAGGAACCTGTGCTATATTGGCTACAACCAACACTTATTTCATGTATAAAAATTTCCTTTTAATAAAAATAAACATCATTCAGTATTTTATTTGATTCAATATTTCAAGTATTTGCTACAAAAGCAGAACTTAAAGTCACTGCAGCTAGGTAAACACCCAGAATTTAGCACTTGCTTAGGGTTGTGTCTCCGAATCCCTATGAGATAAAGTAAAACAAAAAAAATGTTATCCCTGAATTATATTATATTTTGCTGACCATACTTCATCATAACCTAATTATTTCAACTAATCTAGAAAACTTCCTTCTTCAGTAGAAAACAGAAACTGTGACTTACACCTTTAGCAGTTACAATAAATAAATAAATAATCTTCAGCAGTTAAAACAGTGTGTGTTCTGATAAACAGGCAGCTCATAGCAAGTTTACTGCAACATTGGTGGATGCTGAGTAGATAGTGATGAATAAAATATTTTATTCTGTAAATTTATGTGATGCCTATGCAGTTTGTGGCAAATAATGTAGTGGACGTGTAGTGTATTACTGTGTGCTAGAATCTGTTTCTTATTGAAGGTGATAAGACTGAAAAAGCACCTTTTTCTCTTAGCCTAAAAATATAAAGAAGTAAAACTTGTAAATAAGCTGAAAGAATGTGAGGTGGCGTCTGTGCTTTAACAGTTCACAAAATTCAGGTAGCCTCATCCTGAGTATATATGACCTGTGAAGTCATAGAACATTTAAGTTGATTGAAGCAATTTCCCTAGCCACTGTTTTCAAACAAAGCATTATGACAGGTGTCACATGAAGCCAGATTTGAATAGTCAACTTAAATGGCCATTTACAGGTGGCTCAAATGGTGGTTGCCATCTGTACAAATTCAGGAAAGAGTTATAAAATCAAATCTCACGATCCTCAATGTGACTCTGAGGTGACCTGTTATTATATGGCTGCAGTCTGCTCATATGAAATGTGGAATCTGAAGATGTGACCATTCCCCAGAACCAAAAGTCTCTAGGAAGTGTTTGTCCTTTCAGATTAAAGGAAAAAAAACCCACTTGTCACATGTGCAAGGAAGATCACAGATACCAGTGTTTCTAGGTCACTTTGCACTTCAGTAATCTTTAACGGGTACAGTCTAGCCTTTAATTAAAGGCAGTTTTTTTTTCTGCTGTTGAGAAAGAAAGGAAGCAATATTTGAAGAAGCTTCAAATCTGTTTTAATATATGACAACACAGTGTAGTTGTGGACAAACAAGTTTCTAATAGTTTTTCCTCTTTTCTCCAAACACCATTTATGCTTTAAAAGTATTGGAAACTAAATTTGAAGGAAGTTGCTGGCCAGCAGTTTTATGACTTGATTTGTTTTAAAGCCTAAATGGCTTTAGGGAAATGTTTTTCAGAAGATAGCATCCATACACATGGAATAAAGCCTGGAAAATTGGGTGGCATAAACCTAAACCACAAAATACATTCTCACGACTTTACACTTAAGCTGTTGCTTTCTGAACTAATTTAACAGTGGCTATGTATTGTTTATTGCCTGTATCTACATTTTCTAGAAGTTGGAAGCTGTTTTAAAAGTACTTTCTTCAAAACCCTATATTAATAATGTCTTAGATCTGGTTGTTAGAATGTCTTTCTGACATATGATTTCAATGAGCATGTTGAGTAGTTGTGAAATCAGTAACTGTGCTACTGTCTTTCCTTGTGTTAACAACTTTAGTAGCAGTGTTACAAAATAATATGTCTGTCCTGTTGATTCCTCCTTTTATATATTGACTTCAAATTGCCTCTCTAATGCCTTTACCTTTTTTTGCGCTCAAATGCAGAAAACTATACACATCTAGGCAAGGGAGGATATTTTGGAGTGCCTTGTAACCTTTTACTTTTCACAGACAGCTTTGTATGAATTTTTAAATTTGAGCCTGGTAATAAAGCAGTTAGAGATACAGCTTTTTGTAGACTTGAAGCTCTTAAATGTGAGCAAGAGGAGTATTGATTTTATATCAATAACGCATATTTAGAAGTTGAGTCCTTTAAGTTACAGTTGTACATATATATGTATTTCCATCACCTTATATGTCAATATACTTTAGTATTGGAATTATACTGGAGGAAATTTTAAATATGAAGTGATGACTTGAAAGATGCATTAGTCATTTGCATCAGTGTTGATGCATCCTGTGGTACCAGAGTTTTTTGAAATAGCCTCCTGAATGTTTTTCTAAACTTGGTTCTTAGTTGCTTTCAGAGAGCTCTAGGATGATTGTTAGTAAACAATCAAGGACTAATAAGGGAAGTGAGGATGGTCACATTCTTAGCCATGTCTTTCACAGGAAGACATCAAGAACATGGTATGGGATAGCAGGCAGCAGAAATTACAAAGCCCAGACCAATTTTGCTATTATCTGTTTGATTACCTGCTTTGAATATCTAGTTGAATTATTTGTCTTCCCTATTTTCTTTCGTAAAAATAAGCATACCTTTTAAAAATAATTTTAATGGGCTAGATTGCAATTAATCACATTGAAATTTTCAATGATTTATATTAAATATGTGATAGCTATATTGATTTGTGTTGATACAAAGACATTTGTATTTCCTGTGCATTTTCAGTAGTATACCCTGTGACAAAACAAGCTGCTTTTGCATAAGCCAAACTGAGCTGATATGTAAAAGTTTATTACTGACAATTAGCAAAGACTATCTGTTACACTACAAACACTTGAGTCTTTATATGTTTTCTTGAGCAGTGTATGTATTCTGTATATTTGATGTGCGTAAGGCACTTTATTTTAACCATTACCTTATTACAAATACAGGGAGCCTCTTGGAGGTTGTGGTTTAACCCCAGCTGGCAACTAAGCACCACCTGGCTGTTCGCTCACTCCCCTTGGTGGAGTGGGGGAAAGAATTGGAAAGGTAAAAGTGATCTGTGGGTTGAGTTTAATACTAAAAGAAATAGTAATAATAATAATAATCTGTAAGGAAATGAGGGAAAGAAAAAAAAAAAAAAGAGAAAAATAAAGCCCAAGGAAAGACAGGTGATGCAAATGAAAGCAGGTGCTTTCCACTAACTGGTGCCCACCCAGTTCCTGAGCAGTGACTCTCTGCTCCACCTTGCCCTAATTTTGTCGCTGAGCATGATGCCATATGGTATGGAATATCGCTTTGGCCAGTTGGATTCAGCTGTCCCAGCTGTGTCCCCTCCCTGCTTCTTGTGCACCCCAGCCTACTCATGGGTGGGGGAGTGTGAGAGGCAGAGAAGGCCTTGACTCTGTGTAAACACTGATCAGCAGTAACAAAAACATACCTGTATTGTCAACTCTTTCCAGAAAAAGTCCAAAACACAGCCTCCTATTAGCTGCTATGAAGAGAATTAACTCTGTCCCAGTCAAAACCTCTGCAGGTATCTATCAAAAGCTGTCTTCAGATCTGATCAAAAAAGCCCACTCAGAAGTTAGGTTTTTTTGCCACCTATGACCAGTCCTTTTGGTAGGACTGACTGCAACATTCCTAAGGCTGAATCTCAGTCAGATTTGGGGTTTAAATAAGATACAGAAAGAGTCTAAAAATAATTTGAAAAAGCTTAATTTAATTCTGTTAGCTACCTTTATTCTTCAGAAGCCAAATTGTTTTGGGGATGTCTTAGAAAATGCGTAGCCCCTGAATCTAGTAGCTTCCAAGAAAATCATATTGTTGCATTGAAAAGTATGATTTTGTTAATTCTTTGGTTGAAATTGGCTTCAAAGCCTTTGAATATGAAGTGGTTATTTTCTGTTGGTTCAAATAGGAAATATGGTTTTCTACTTTTTTAAATATATCCTGAAAGAGGTCACAGTGTATCAGTTTTAGGTGTTTTATTTTGAGGTCCAGGTTTTTTTATCCTGAGCTTTAAAAGGTGCTTTATCTCAGATGTACAGTTGTCTTAGTATGTCAGAATGGCTGACATAGTTATTTCAATAGTAATCGTAGACTGTTTGAGGTCCAAATATTTTAAACAAGTAGTAAAAGAAACAAAAGCTCAAAAGCATCTGAAATCTGTTATAATTTGTCTGTTGTCCTCATTTTAAATGTGTAGGCGCTCATGTCAGAATAATAAAGAGGATAACTAGTTATCTTTCACAAATGTACAAGGCATATCAGTGTGTGCAATACAGAGTTATTTAATATTGCCATGTAAATCTGGTTATAGTAATTGGGATTTCCTGGTTTTCAGGACACATGGAGAAATAACTAAGTAATATATACCCGGACTATTTAGAGCAGAGACTTTATCGTGAAATAATGTTAGAAAATTTATAGTTGTATATTGAGAAAAACAGATCTATTCAGAGAAATAGTGCTGTTTGTAAATAGATATTTATATTCATACTGATTATCTCAATGTTATTTAAAATTAATGGAACAAATTGCTATTTGTTTACGTATCACTTGCCTTTTCCAGGCATACATATGCATCTTGATAAATTTCAAGATTTCACAAGTATAGCAATTTCCACGAGGTGGTGCTCAAGCAATAAATTTCAGACTGATAATGTAATCACAGTGGCTGTTAACAGGCTGAATTTGAAAATATGGCTGTCAAACAGATGTTCTTTGATGCTCTGTCTGACTTAAGGTGAGAATGATGAGGTCAGGAAGACCAATGAATTACTTATGTGGTGGAAAAGTTATTTCTTCTTGCCTGAAAGAGAGAAATAGGTTTTTTTGGTTTGTTTGGGGTTTTTTTTGTTTGGTTGGTTGGGTTTTTTTGGGTTTTTTTGTGTATTTTTTTTTTTTTTTTAAAGCATGATAGCAGAGGTTTGTGTCCATTTTGACATGGAATTTTCATAATCCTTTTCATAGCTCATAGGGTTTTTTTTATGCTTTTTATGCTGTCCACTTCTGGTTATGACTAAAGGGACTGCCATTTATGAAGAGATTATAGTAGTTGCTCTAAGTAAAATGTTAAAGTTCAATAGATTCAAATAAGACTGTCATAGAAAAATAAACTGGGTGCTGATTCACTTATCATTCAACAGTAAATAAAAAAAATGTCGACAGTATGATAATGCAACAAGGCAGATGATGTGAGAGAATGGCAATGGCTATAAACAAAGCTGACAGTTTGGCATAAGTATTTTTCCCAGTTTAGATCAAATAGAGCATCCTTAGCTGTCTTACATGCCAAAGTGCTGCATCTGTTTTTTCTAACATCCTCGGCAAACCGCTTATTCATCTTCTTCAAATTATTTACACTGTTTAAAGTTCACTGTGGCTACCTCTGAAGAAGAGTCAATAATTAACATTGCAAGCTTTTTTTTTTCATTCTTAACTATCAAAATGGCAAGTACTAGATCTGTGATGAAAGCTTGTTTCTTCCTCTCATTTTGTTTCCTTTCTCTCTCTCTATTTTATTTTTTTTTTTTTTTGGGCTGCTTTGTTGCTTGTTGCTTTTCTTTTTAACTCTTTTTTTTTTTTTTGTTGGTCCCCCCCCCCCCCTTAGGTGATTGACACAAATTCTACCAAAAGCACAAATGGCCTTACTCTGTTGCAAGCATTACTTGGCCAGCTGGTTTACTCAATGTAGTAGCCACAGTTCTAGTAGTTTTCTTTCATTGTAGTAATAGTACAAATGTTAAATACAGTATGCTTTCTTTTTTGTTCGTTGTTCTTAATCTCAGGGATGTAAAAGACAATTCATGCACCCTTCTGGAAAGAACACTATTTTCTAAGAGCAAACAGGTCTTTCGTAGTCACTTTACTTTCTGACATCTGATGGAGCAGTAATCATTCTATTTGAATAAATTTGAAGGATCTGTGAATAAGGAAGTTTCATATACTTCATTATGCAGCCAGTTGGGAGTAGAGTGATGACAGATATGTGAAAAACAAATCAACCTTCCCCTTCTACTTTTATTTGGATATTGCACATGGAGGCTGCCTGCTTCTGCAAGGTATTTAATAACCCAACTCCTACCTACATATGTTTGAAGAACTGAGTCCAGGTTCATTGATGGTCCATTTTATAGATACTTGGTTCAGCCAATCAGAAAGAATACAATCATTTGCAAGACTTCTGACTACATGCGCATTAAGCACTTTCATTGTTGGAACCAATTTGCATTCCATATGCAGGTTATACCATTGTTACCAAATTATGTCTGTTTACTCATTGAATATTTGTACAGATACATTTAATAAGGATATTTGTTTTGGCTAGGAAAAACATTTCTGCTAGTGATTAAGCTAAAATGTAAAATACACATTTCAGCTTAATAGGAAAAAAGTGAAATAGACATTTCTTTTGCTTTCCCTATTTTCTAACTTTTATTTACAGCGAGTAACTATTGACAAACAAAATTGATTGACTGTTTAGCTACTGATCAACAAATGCAAGAACACACAGAACAAATATTAGACTTTAATATCTTTGTAATCCATTATGAGTATGCTATAAACATCCATTATATGTATAATTCCATCTGCTTGTCCATAACATTTGAGAATAGGTAGTGCTTGTTCTTTCCTGTTAAAAGTTCCATTAGAGAGTCTGGTTAATATTTTCCATGCTGAAGCTCTATCATTCCTTTTGTCTTTGAGATGTGGTAATGGAAGGAAATTATTTTTATTTTAATGTATTTTGATTATAATTGATTTTTTTTTTTGAGGATTTCTTCCATATAGATTTTGTGTTATTATTGCTGGTTTTGTTAATCTTTGATGCAGCTGTACATGTGCAACCTTGTAGATGAGAGAGCAACATGGACTGTCTGTGAGTAAATTACTTTCATCAAAACCCATCTCTCTTTGCTGCTGGATCATTCTGTCTTCTAATTCCACAGTTCCATGCAAAGGTAGAATTACAGTTTTCCCACTGGTACTATTAAATTGCTTCATTACAGGCTCCTTTGTATCTTTCAACATTTTAACAGCTCAAAAAATGGTTTCTTTCCCTCATTGTTCTGTGTTCTACATAAACTGCCTTCACATTTTGCTTTTGACCATTTTAACTTCATGTGTTTGTATTTTCTTTCATCCTCTTCCAGTTCTTGTAGGCATCTGCCTTCACTATCATTCCAGTTGAAAACTAATTAAAATTCTTTGTTGAAATATATGCAAAGTTTGCTTGGCAACTGTCTCCTGGGGCTTCACAAAGGCTTTGAGCACAACCTAGCAAGAACTTCAGACCCTCATTCTAAAATCTCAGATAGCTGTGGTACAAAGCCAGTAGTTCTGACTGAGCATTCAACTGTTACATTGAAAAGATTAACAACCCACTCTGAATCCGTAAAACTTGTGGTTTAATTGCAGGTGAGAAAAGGTTAAAGGAGGTTTAAAGGATTATTTATTTCTTTTTAAGATGGGAGAAAATAGGCAAAGCAGAATGAATGTGGAAGCTCTATATTTTGAGATGTTACATGGTCTGTAATTCTTTTAAATTTACAAGAGATGAATTGTGAAAGCAGATGGAATAGAAAACACCGTTCTCCATATAAACATTGGAGTTTCTCCCTTTGTTTTTGAATATCAGTGTTTCAACTAATGAAATGCCATGCTTATTTTCATTACATTATTTACTTCTTTTATTCAGTTATCAAAATAAAGAGTAAGTACTAAGAAAATAGTTCACATGATAAAGATTCATTAGAGCATACATGTTTGTAATAGATAATTGGAAAATTGTGAAATGGATGCTAATACGAATAAAGTACATGCTGTGAGTATTTATCACTGATCTAAGAGCGTAAGAGTTTCCAAGGCCATTTGACATTTTAGGAAAAGCCTGGATAAATTCAGTGGTATTAACACTGCAGCTCCTGAAAGCCAGAATGCACTAAAGGATAACAAATAAGGCCAGTAAACTCAGACAGTGTTTTGAAGTGGCAGAAAAGTGCATTACCCTTTCAAGGTATTCGCCTCCTAGTGAGCTGATACTCATTCAAACCTTTCTGTTTGCACTTTGTAATTAACAAGTGAATGATTTCTGTTTGGGTGTATGGGTAGGAAGACTCATTCCAGTTCCCAGTATATTTCCTGAAATTCTTGACAGTTTATGTAATGCAAAAGCAGTTACTAAAGTCTAGATGGTGATTCAGGAAAGCTAAGAGAGTCAAGGCAACTTGAGGAAAAATTTTCAGTATTTTCTCCACCTGAGAGTTTTTCCCTGTTCACAAGAATGAAAACTTTTCAAAAATTTAAATGGCACATTGCCTTGAAAGCATCTCTTTGTGCAAGTACAGATGTCCTCTCTGTTCATCCTTCTTTCCACTTGTTTCAGATTTTTGCAGAAAAAATATGATTTTTTTTTATTAAAGTACTTCTGTTTTGTAGCTGCATTTGATTCCCTGTACTGTTTTGACCGCAGCTAGCTTTAATTATTATATCCTATCGTATTTTAAGATACATATGTAGACATGTTTAAGATCTATGCTCATTTGAATGTAACTGATTGCATTTTTGTCTTGTACAGTAGGCCTCATCCCAGTAGATTTAGTAGAAAGATTTTAACATGGCTTTGTTTTACAGTGTTCAAAATAAATGTAAAAAACTCCTTGCAGCTCAAATGTGAGGCCTTCATAAGTAACAAGCTTCTTGTTTCGGGAGCTGAAAGCTTCCTCCGCTTCAGGTGGAGTGAACAAATTGCATTCTGACTCCAGCTTTTCTCCTGACACTGCACACTGAAAAAAGTCATACAGGCTGGTAACAGAAGTTCCATATCTAAGTTATTTGTACACTGCCAGTTGATTGAAAGGGCATGCAGGTTCAAGAATGGGTCAATCATGCTGTTAATTCCCTTTTCAAATATTGTCAACCCTGCGGAAATTTAAAGACTGGATTTGTTTAAATTGTTTTCCAGACTGCAGCCTGTGTTCCTCAATGTTTTTGACCCAAATATGTCACGGTAACAAATATATCACACAATGACCTAGCAAATCACAATCATTAACTGGTGTATGAAACCCAATTTTTTTCCTTTAAACAATTTAAAGACATCTCTAGTTTAGTATGAAAAATAAACTAGCTGAAACTGCTGGTTGTCATATTGACAGATTGATCGGTTACATTGTTGTCACTTTTAATTTGTAGATTAACAATTTTCTCAGACAAAAGTTGTACCTTGTTTTAAATTTACCTTTTACTTTCTTTTTTTCTTTTTCTTCCTTTTTTTTTATTTCTTAATAATTCTACTAATCCCTCAGAAATTACACAAAATTGTAGTCTTCCAAATGCTTCTATGAAAGCCACCTCAGAGTCAGGCATTTCAAAAGCGCTTGGAGCTTTACCGCAGCATCTCACTCGATGGAGAGTCATGTTATGTTTCCATTTCTCTTTTACAAGTAGCTTCATTTTGGTCATAACTTATTACTACAGAAATCCCTTTGCTAAAGCCGTCACTCATATGAGACTCAATTCTGTGATGCGAAATATGTAAACATTATAAAAAGCCAATTCAGTTATTAAGACACTGGCCCTAGGGCTCAAAAAATCCTGTGTTTGCTTTCATTCTTTTGCAGATATAATTTGAAAGCATAACTAAAATTTTAAATACATTGATGAGTCCCCCCAGATGCAGTCTGTTAACCTGTGTTGTTCATGTGTTTAATTGCTGTCTTAATTCCACGTTAGTGTCTTTACTTGGAGTTTGTTAGAACTCCTAGGCACTGAAAGAGTACAGACTTAACTCTTCTATAGTGTATTATAAATGTGAGAGATGACTGAAAAATGCTAAATCTGTTTTACTTAAAAGATAAATAATATCTATGGAGTTATTTTTCCTTATTTTGATTTTATTTCTGAAATGTTAGTATCTATAAATACCTCTTTCTAAATTAAAAATAAAATCCAACTATTTCCTCAATTTCAATAATTAAATCTCCTGCTCATCTGACTATGCTGTTCACCTCAGAAAATTATGAATCAGGCTATGTATGCTGAGTCAGCTGAAAAATGTATTTTTTAGCTAAATAATAGCTTAGAAACAATAATAAAAGAACCCTTTTCATTCTTTCTAGAGAAGCATAATTATATTCCTTCTAGGAGGAAGATTAGAAGTGGTAATTCTGTAAGTAGGTAGTCATTATTTTATCATTTAGTATTAGCTATAATAATGTTAGTCATGGTGAACTAATGTGGTATTAATATGGATTTCATATGTACACTCTTAGGAACGTAATTGCAGTTTACCATTTTATTCAGGGACTGTAGTGATAGGACAAGGGATACTGGGTTAAAACTTAGGCAGGGGAAGTTTAGATTGAACGTAAGGAAGAAGTTCTTTACTGTAAAGGTGATGAGGCACTGGAATGTGTTGCCCAGGGAAGCTGTGAATGCTTCATCCCTGTCAATATTCAAAGCCAGGTTGGACAGAGCCTTGGGTTACATGCCAGTGATGCAGAAGAGCATGCCACTTAAGTCTTGGAAGGCAGACGCAGGGACAGTGAGAATGAAGACCCCTGGTCCACTGCAGGAAAGGATCTGGTTCGAGACCATCTTAGGAACATGAACATATACAAGTTCATGGGACTGGATGAAATCCATCTGCAGGTCCTGATGGAGCTGGCAGATGAACTTAGTAAGCCACTGTCCATCATATTTGAAAAATCTTGACCATCAGGTGAAGTTCCTGTTAACTGGAAAAAGGGAAATATAACCCCCATTTTCAAGAAGGGGAAAATGGATGATCCAGGGAACTACAAATCAGTAAATCTTGCCTCTGTGCCTGGCAAAATCTTGGAGCAGATTCTCCTGGAAGGCAAGCTGAGGCACATGAAAAACAACAAGGTGCTTGATGACAGCTAGCAGGGCTTAACTAAGGGGAAATCCTGCCTGACCAATCTGATGGCCTTCTATGAAGGAGTTGCGGAAGTGATGGACAGGGGTAGAGCAGTTGATGCCACCTACCTGGACTTGTGCAAAGTGTTTGACACTGTCTCACATGACATCCTGGTCTCTAAGTTGGAGAGACATCAATTTGATAGGTGGTCCACTCGGTGGATAAAGAACTGGCTGGATGGTTGCACACAAAGTGTTGTGCTAAATGGCTCAATGTCCAGCTGGAGACGGGTAACAAGTGGTGTCGCTCAGGGATCGGTGTTGGGATCACACTTGTTCAACATCTTTGTCGATAACATTGTACAGTGGGATTGAGTGTGCCCTCAGCAAGTTTGCTGATGACACCAAGCTCTGTGGCTCGGTTGATATGTTGGAGGGAAGGAATGCCATCCAGAGGGACCTTGACCTTGGCTTGTGAGGTGGGTTGATGCCAACCTCATGAAGTTTAACCATGCCAAGTGCAAGGTCCTACACGTGAGTCTGAACAATCGCAGGCACAGCTACAGGTTGGGCAGAGATGCGATTCAGAGTAGCCCTGAGGAAAAGGACTTGGGGGTATTGGTTGATGAGAAAATGAACATGAGCCGGCAGAGTTTCCTCGCAGCCCAGAAAGCCAACCATGTTCTGAGCTGCATCAAAAGGAGTGTGACCAGCAGGTTGAGGGAGGTGCTTCTGCTGCTCTACTCTGCTCTTGTGAGACTTCACTTGGAGCATTGTGTGTAGTTCTGGTGTCCTCAACATAAAAAGGACATGGAACATTTGGAACAAGTCCAGAGGAAGGCCATGAGGATGATTAGGGAACTGGAGCAATTCCCCTATGAAGATAGGATGAGAAAGTTGTGTCTGTTCAGCCTGGAGAAGATAAGGGTGTGTAGAGATCTCCTAGCAGCCTTCCAGTATCTGAAGAGGGCCTATAGGGATGCTGGGGAGGGACTCTTCATTAGGGACTGTAGTGATAAGACAAGGGGTAATGTTTTCAAACTTAAACAGGGGAAGTTTAGGTTGGAAATGAGGAAGAAATTCTTTACTGTTAGGTTGGTGAGGCTCTGGAAAGGGCTGCCCAGGGAAGTTGTGAATGCTCTATCGCTGGTGGTGTTCAAGGCTGGGTTGGACATGGCCTTGGGTGACATGGTTTAGTGGGAAGTGTCCCTGCCCATGGAAGGGAGTTTGGAACTAGATGATCTTAAGGTCCTTTCCAACTCGAACTATTCTATGATTCTATGACATGTTTTAGTGGGAGATGTGCCTGCCCATGATGGGGGAATTTGAACTTGGTGATCATAAGTTCCTTTATAACAGTAACTATTCTATGATTCTATGATTCAGTGTTCAGTCCTTCTAAAGTTTTGTAGAATTAACAGGTCCACTTAGCCTTAAGCACTACTTACCTTATGAAGGCCTTGAATCACTTATTAAATTGGGTAGCATGAAGAGATTGCAAGCACTTAAAACAGAACCAGAAAATGAAGTAAAATTTGGGAAAAACATAGTTGTTTTTTCTAATGCTTTTGCTGCAATGGAGTGAGAAGATAGATTCTTTGCAAAGAACAGCTGGACATACACTGCCTAAGCAGAGTCTTGCAGACTGGTGGTAGCTCTAAGTCAGGAAGGAATAAATGAAATGAGGAATGGCTTAAGTATCATGAAAACATGAAGCTTGTTTTGTGATGTCACTGCAGAGAGCCCTCTAATTTTTCTGTTGTCTGAATCTTCTCTAGATTTAGCCTCCTTTCCTTTCTTTAAAATAAAATTTAGTGTGGAATTTGAAGGTCTGAATGCACAAGTGAAGGGTTGTTTTTCCTTTGTGACAAACTCTTCTTCGTCTTCAACATTTGATTCTATTTCTATCCTGTGATTAAGACATCACGCTGGTACTCATGAGGTCTTCCTTCGGTTTCATTCAAAAAGCTTCCTGTAGCTCAAGTTAAATTCCCTTCTTTCTGATTTTATCAATAGTAACAAAAAAAAAAAAAAAAAAAAAAAAAAAAATGGTGTTATTTTTTTGGGGGGGGGGGGTTGCATTGGTTGTATTGAGTTGAAGTGTTGCTTAAATTTGGTTTTTTTTCCTGGTAGTTTCATAATCTGATAAGAGATAAAGCCATATATTTCAGTAATATTCAAGATACATTGTCCTGAACGCACAAATAAATGGCCATGAATCCTGACATATTCTAGAAGTTTTCAGAACAGGATTTGTGGATTGTACATGTATTTATTTGATTGGAGTAAAGATGAGTGCTTATATTTTTTGTTCAATTACAAAAGCAAAAGTGCCTCCTGCATAATCTAGAAATTGTCCAGAAATACCATTCTGTCTTTTGTGTAAACATAAAATAAATTTGATTCTGTAAATGTCTATGTGTAACTTGATGGGGTTTTGATGTGTTTGTAGGTTGGTAAAACATGGTAGAACCAGCTCCAAAATCCATTGAGCTCTAAGAAGTTTTTTGCAGTCTGCATCTTGATAAGTGTTCGTCACAGTTCAGAACTCACTAGACCAGCAAATTTTTGCTGTAGCATTCTTTTTATTTCCATTTAAATCAGAGGGAAATCTCACTGTTAATAAAAATCAAATGTAATTGAGGCAAAAAGGTAGGGTGGAAAGACAATATCCTGAAGTCACTGCAAAAGAAGAACCTAAGTGTCAGTGAGAACTTACAGTCTGAAGATCAATTTTGTCCCACAGTGGCGCACTTAAAGTAACTGAGTGTGAAAGTGTGAACAGCAAGCTAAGGTTTGTCTAAAAAAAAAAAGTGCAGACACTTGAAATCCCAGTAATTGTTTTAGCTGCAAAAATACTGTACAGGATCAGAAAAATGTACATATTTCTAAATAGTTTATAAATATGTATTGACACAAAATTATATTGTGAACAAGTATATAGTCTCTCTTTATTTTAAGAATACAGCTGATTTTGAGCTACAGTAATTTCCTGTAGAAGGAAATGTTCTATGGCATTTGTTTCTGGTTACAGAAATTCTGGTTGTATATGCAGTAGCAGACTCTTGCTACAAGATTTCTGAAGTTATATCATGATTCAACTTTGTACTGTGAAACTTTGGCAATGTTTGTTATTTTACTTCAAAATGTAATTGCTGCTACTCATAAAAGCCTACCATATTTTTTTCTGTTTCGCCTTTTTCTTTTTTTCTGATGAAAAAAGGATTAAAAAAAGTCAAGCCTTTGAATGCAGCAGTCATTACTATGCAATTTTATTCTAAAAGCTACCAGTAATAAGATTTGAAATAATAATCTTATCATTTATACTACTGAAATGGAGAAGGGATTTTAAGGGAGTTCATCATTAGCTGTAGGGATGAAAAATGTAGTTTGTAATGTCAAGTCCTATTGTGGCTGGACATTAGCTGAGTATTGTGCAGTAGTGTATGATCTGTTAACTAGAGTGAGGCACTTAGATACTATATCCTATCTGCAAAATGAGAAACAGAAACTAGCTGCTACAAGAATGGGTAGCCAGTTCCCTTTATATGAACATAGGCAAGTTAACACTGAAATTTATTTTGACATGGCAAACCATTTTCAAGTGATTTGTACAATTTTAGTGTTAATTTTGCTGTTTTCTTCATTTTATGTTTAGCTTAAATAAAAAATCACAGTAAAGCCACAAAACTAACCTCAAGCTTGTGATACATATGCAAGTATTTTAGAATATGTAATTATTTATATTACAATTAAAATTTGCTTTTAAGCTTGTTGTTAGAAAAGATTGTCTATAAAATAAGGTATTGGCATATTTTATTAGGTGAGCTAGGTTTTTGTCAGTCTTCTTGCATCCACAGTTTCAATAGGAACAATATCTGTCTCTTTTCCCGTAGTCAGTATAATCTCTTGAGTTCAGTTTCAAAATCAGCTGCAGAGAGTAACATTTAGAGGTTAGTAGACTTCATATATTTTTATAAGAAGCAATTATGTCATTAACAAATTATGAAGTTATCAAGCTGTCTCATAGAGATAATACAGAAAACAGCTGAAAGCTGCTGATTTTACAGACAAAGATGTGTCTATGATAGAAGAACATTTTATTAATTGAAGTGAACTATACAGAGTTAACTTTTAGAGCTTTAGTGATACTGGGTGTCAGGTGCTATATCTGTTAATGAGGTTTAAAAGCATGATATAAAGATCCTGTTTTTGTTAGCTAAGCAAAAGTTTAGGAGTACTGCAGGAATCTAAATCCACATTTATCTATTGAAGACCCCTACATTGCTATCATCTGACAATTATTGCTATTGTTTACAAGTTTTGCTGGCATAGAGTCAGGTATCTTCTGTGGAAGGTCATTGATTATGAGCAGTTGGCTACCTGTGTTATGTTTAAGCAGTGTTCAGACAGACTCTGTGCTTGGATTCTGCATGGCCAATGGAGCATGGTATGTCTTAGGATTTTTCATTCATGCTGGTATAATGACTCCTGAAGGACTTCAGAAATCTAGTTGTCTTGGGGGATGAGTGTCACCCAATGGCTCATTTTGACTTGATCTTAGTAAGTTTTTCCTCTTCTGTTGCTCAGTTGCCCATAAATCTGTACCTAAACATCCTAAACCTGGGCATGGGGAAAGCCTTCTCCAGGAAGATAGGATCTTTGGATTTAAGCCTGTCATTTACAGCAAGGATTTGAGTTTTCTCTTCCACTTTGAGTAATGCTTCAGCTGCTGTTCTAAAGGTCAGCACTTCAGCTAAAAGTGCCCACATTATGAGGAAAATAGCCCTGTTCAATTCTTTAAAAGCTGAGAATGCAGGTATGCAAGCATTGAAAGATTAGAGCCCAAGTGGTTGAACACGTATGCCTAAAATCCTTAATAACCCTGTTATGAAGCAGAAGTTGCAGATGGCATCAGTCCACAGGTCTGCCCCTTGCAGTAGTTCTCAGTGGCTCTTCTTCAAATAGCTCTTCCCCTCTTCAATCTTCATGCTGTTCTCTTGTATTCTGTCCCAAAGTGTCTGGCTTTCCCCTTTGCAAGTGAGCAGAGGTACCTTGCTAAACTTTTGGATTGCATCTGTGTTTAAATGTCTGCAAGACTAGGGATGCAGCGTTTAATGCACCCCAAGTTCTACTAAGGACTCGTTGACCTGCTGTTTCTTAAAGCTAACTATAATTTCAAGAGTTATGCATCTGGTCATTTTATCCTTTTGAAACTCATTTCATTTTCAAGTGTATAATCCATGGATGTGACAAATTAATGCATTATATAACTTCCTGTGGATTTGACAAAACTTACAATTCAGGTTCTGAGTAGCTGAAGCTTTAAAAGACTAAAGTTGTGTCCATGGCACAACTGCATGCTCCTCTATTAAACTTTATTTTTAATTCTAATAGCTGGTAAGGCAATACGCTGAAGTTAGAAACAGTGGCTTAAATGAAAATATCATAGGGTTAATTATTCAGTGTACTTTAGAACAATGTAATTCTTGTCCAGAATCCAAATTCCCTATGTCAGTACTGCTTTGCAGTTCATTATTTCCATCTTTCTGATTTCTAATTCTACTAAATTTGCATAGAACTAAGCATAAGATCTCATGAATGATTTTTTTCTAATGGATGCATGGTTTTTTTTTAATTTGTACTTAATTTTTATTCATTACTGTCCTGGGTTCAGCAGCAGCAGTCATTTTTCTCCTTCTTAGTAGCTGGCGACATGCTGTGTTTTGAACTTTCAGACTGGGAACAGCACTGATAACACCCATGGGAGTTACATTCTTTTGATTCTCCTTCTTATACCTGTGGGAGCGGGGGAGTGAGAGAGAGACTGTGTGATTTTTCTGAGTTATGGCTCAACTTAAGCCATGACAGTTCTTTTTTGGCACCCAAAGTGGTGCACAAAGGGTTGAGATTATGGCATATCTGACCAGAGCTAATCGTACTTGTGATAAGCATTCATTGCTTCAGATTAATAGTCACTCATCGCAATGCTGATTTATTGGGTCTCAAAGTTATTGCTCTTGATCTCACAGTTTCAGCATGTCGTACCTGACTTACAGCCAGTATTTGCTGTGTTAGTGTTTCTTGCTTGGGGGCCTTGGGCTAAGGTTCTTGTTTTATTGGACTTTATGGTAATAACTTGTAATACAGCAGAATCATTGATCATGAAACTGATCTGGCTTGCATTCCCAGTGTGGTCACCACCTCTATACTTTGGGAGGCATATCATAGAAACTGCTGAAGGAGAGGGTGAATCCAGTCAGTTTTCTGAGGTGAAAGCTATCCAGCTGGCCTTGGACATGGCTCAATGAGAAAAGAGGCCAGTACTTTAGCTCTATACTGACTCATGAATGGTGGCAAATGCCCTGTGGGGGTGGTAGCAGCAATGGAATCAGAGCAACTGGCAATGCAGTGGTAAACCCATCTGGGCTGCTGCACTGTGGTAAGATATCGCTGCCTGGCTGCAGAACCTGGTGGTGAAGGTATGCTGTGTAGATGCTCATGTACCAAAGAGTCGGGCCACTGAGGAACACCAGAACAGCCAACAAGTGGATAAAGCTGCTAAGACTGAAGTGACTCAAATGAACTTAGATTGACAACATAAGGGTGAATTATTTTTGGCCCTGTGACCCCATGACACTTGACGTCATCAAGGCAGAGATGCAATGTACAGATGGACTTGTGATCGAGGGGAGGACTTAACAATGGACACTATTGCCCAGGTTATTCACAAGTGTGAAACATGCTATAATTATGCAGGCCAAGTTGTTAAAGCCTCTTTGGTATGGAGGACAGTGGCTGAAATACAAATATGGGGAGGCCTGGCAGATTGATTATATCACACTCCCACCAACCTGCTAAGGGAAGCACCATGTGCTTACCGTGGTGGAAGCAACACCGGATGGCTGGAAACATATGCTGTGCCCCACGCCACTGCCCGGAACTATCCTGGACCTTGGAAAACAGATATTATGGCAACACAGCACTCAAGGGAGAATTGGCTCAGAAAATGGGTCCCATTACCGGAACAGCCTGATAGACATTTGTGACAAAGAACATGACATTGAGTGGGCATATCACATCCCCTACCATGCACCAACCTACCAAGGACTTTCTGAGTCTCATGCTCTGCCAGAGAGAAGGGGAAGGCGGGAGGTAGCAGAGACAGGACACCTGACCCAAACTAACCAAAATGGTATTCCATACCACAGCACATCATGCTCAGTGTATAAACTGGGGGCAGTCACCTGGAAGGATTAGATCACTGCTCGGGTTGGCATGGGTATTGGTCAGCAGGTGGTGAGAAGTTGTATTTTCTTCCCGTGTTACTTCCTTTGTCATCATTATTATTGGTGGTAGCAGCAGCGATTTGTATTATACCTTAGTTACTGGATTGTTGTTATCTCAACCCATGGGAGTTTCTTTCGATTCTCCTCCCCATTGCTCCAGGAGAGGGGGGAATTATAGAGAGACGGCGTGTTTTTTCTGAGTTATGGCTGGGCTTAAACCACGACAATTACTTTGGGAAATTTTATTCTTAATTCTAAATGCATTAAGACTACAAAAATTTTCAAGCAATGGTTTACATGTTTTCTCTAGGAATTGTAAATTATTAATTCAAGCCAAATATATGCTACACCTAACATTCAGTAGAATTACAAGTATTTATATAACTTTGAAGAGTATTAAGGCTACTTAATCTGTGAGTGACATCAATATGGACCCAATTAGCACAGTTTTCAGCCACTTCATATTCAAAAGAATGTGATCATTCAGCTGGAAGCATATTTGACAGAAACTCCATAGTCATGAAGGTAAAAGCTTGCAAGATCACCCAGTAGGATGGAGAAGCTGTCATTCTTTCATCAGTGCTGTTGAATACTAATGTCAAGGTCAGGAGAGTGTAATTTTATGCTGCCAAAATATTGTTGGATTTGATCTGCTAACAATGTTTAAAAAGAAAGTAACAACAATTTATATGCAACTTTGCCACAGCTACAAAGTTTCAGGTGCTACCTCTCTTTTCCACAAATATTATTAATCATTTACTGCTCTGACTGGCACTTCTGTATGTATTTTTTTCCTAATTATTACGTTTGCTTTAAATATCATCCTCTTTGACTAACATAAATATTACAACTGTATATGTATTTTACAAATTCCACATGTTGTTTTAAATGCTGATGTGAGTGACTTTGTGTTCAAAATATGTCACAATTACAGCAGCAATTTGGATGTAAAAATATCTGAATGCTTAGTTTAAACATATCAAATTGGCATGTATAATAAAATGATAGATTTGTTTTATTCAGATTTTCCATTTACATAGAATAATGATGCTAAGTGGGAATTCTTATTGCTGTCTCCATCTATTTAATAAGCACATACATAAAAAGTGTAACCAGGCTGTTCTCAGAGTGTCTTCTCAATCATAAAAGGATGAGGGGCAAATGTCCTCAGCTTTCAGCTAGGCAAATTCCTACTAAATATTAGGAAAACCATTTTCTCAGTAAGGATGGTGAGCTTGTACTGCAGCAAGCTGCCTAGAAAGGCTGTTGATTTTTCACCCTTTTTATCAGAACCCAATGGAATGGTTGCTCATGAGCTCTCTTGAGCAACCAGACCAAAAGTTGTCTTTGCTTTGTGTACGTAGGCTCAGCCAGATGACCTCTAGACTTCCCTTCTTCCTTCCAAGTTCCAATATTCCATGATTGTCACTTACATTTAGATAAGCAGTTGTTTATGTAATTGATATAGAATTTCAAAACGTATCAGGTAAGAGTATAATTTTGAAAATACTTGGAGGCTTTTATAATCCTTAAGTCATGGAAGATGTTTAGGAACCTGAAAGTCATCCCTTTTGTGAAAGAGTAAATCTCTTCCAGAGTCACCGTTCAGGAAGATTAGCTTGAATTCTCAAGTTCATACTTGTTTCTGGCTACTACCTACACCTACTCTTTACTAATAAGTTTTCTTACTCCTCTATCAAAATAAATTCCCAAATGAGTAAATGAAATCTATAGACTGATACTGCTGTAGTAGTTGAAACCTTTACATAATTATCAATTTGTTTACTCAACTTTCAAAACACAGAAGTTCTAGAAAAACAATTTTTTTTTTTTTTTTTTGCATTTCTGTTTTGGGTTTATATTTAAGTACTTTTTTATTTTGATTGATTTTACTTTACATGAATATGTCAATGAGCTGTGGCAAACAATACCTCAGTAGGATTGCTTTTCAGATCCAGATACATCTTTGAAAGATGTCTAAAATGACATGTTTGCAGTAAAATATACATGGCCGGGTGAACTTTTCTGGTCTTATCTTGCGCCTCAGTAATTTTAAAACAGCAAACAAAGCTTTTGTTCTGATAAACTAGACATCTTCCTAAAATATATTTATTAAAATGAAATATTCAAAGATTCCAAAGAGCAAGTATATATACAGCAAATATATTCTTTTCCTCCTGTGCGTGGTTAAGTTTCATTCATATTAATGGGGCTACAAACATGCTTCAAGCAGAGAAGGCTATAATTTTTAAAACCTGTCTATTGAATACTTGGTTTGGTTAACTGCATGTTGTCTGTTTACTACAGTAGGGAAAAAAATAACTACTGGAAAGTAATGCTTCTTTTGACTCTCCTAGTCAATATCCTTATCTCTGAATTTACTAGTATTTTGAGAAAAAATTTAGAGCTTTTGGAGTACTTGACAGAAGATAACTATATGGCATTTTCATAACTAAAATATTTTTATACAGCAGAACTCCAATATCGGACAATTTTTTTGCTTTTTTTTTTTTTTTTTTTGGGGTTTTTTTTTTTTTTTGGTTTTTTTTTTTTTTTTTTTTTTTTTTTTTTTTTTTTTCTTTGTTCCTTTCTCCTACTCAGGCAGGTTCTTTTCTCCAAACAGAACAAGAAAGTCTAAAACAATGCTGATCCCCAGTCCTATTAAAATATATGGACATCAAAATGAGATAATTTCTGCTTTTTTTGTCTAAAGGAGAAAACCAAACCAAACAAACAAACAAAAAAAAAAAAGCCCAAAGAAAACCAAAAACAAACCCCACCAAAACAAGTCCATCTAAACCTAGTCAACTGTGAATAAGGACTGAAAAAAGACTGATGTAATTTGAGACTTAAGTAAAAAGTAACATCACACAGAGTTGAGATGGCTTACAGAAGAGTCTCAGGGGTTGGCAAACATACATATCTTCTATGTGTTGCTTAATAATACTTATAATATGTGCCTAATAAGAGCTACTCTTTTCAATGTAGTTCTTATTTTTAAAAAGCTGTTCAGCCAAAGTCATTATGACTGGTGTTTGTTATTTATTTAAAAACAAATGTGTTACAATTTCATTAAACACTGATGCATTTTATGTGTTGCTGAAAAGAGGACTTTATGTGTTTGATTTTTTTCCTATACAATTAAGATCAAATTTACCAAATTCTTTCATTTTACATGTAGCTGAAAGGCAACTGTAATAATGAGAGCCGCATGTGATTCTTCGTTAAACCATAAGCTTTAGGATATCTATATTGACATATTAGTGGTATTCTGAATATTGGATAGGCAGCAAAGTAATTCTGAGTGGCAGTCTTCCAGAAGGACAAATTGTCACATAACTTGAGAGGGAGTCTCAAAACCACATCTTTGTAACAGTTAATGCACATGTGATACTGCTTTCAAATGTAGTTACATGTTTAAATGAGTTGAGGGAAAAGATAACTGGGAATTCACGTGAATTCTGAAAGTTTCTAAGAATTTTAATGCAATTCTGGTGTTTTCTGTAACTGAAGCGCTTTTGCACAACTCTTGCTAGCAATCTGTTCAGACATTTTAATGGTTAAAAACATGCCCTTGAACTCTATGGTGCATGTCTGAAATCTACTGCATGCATGCCTAAGTAGACATACACGTGTATTTTTACTGTCCGTATAAATGCACTTAGTTTTAACAGTTCACATATATTTTCTTGCCTTCGGTTTGCCTTTCCATTCCTTTTGGAAAGAAGTATGATTTCTGGTTTTATTCTGGTTTTGTAGGTGAACTTGTATTGAAAAGATTTCAGTAATTTCAGCTGCTTTCAGTAGTTTAAAGTCACTGGTAGCTTTCTCAAAATCTGACGTGGTTCAACATACAGCATGGGTGATGCATACACGACCCTTTAGCAGAGAACATGTGGTAGTATCTGTTTATATATATGTGCAGTAAAATCCTGATCAATCTCTGACACTTACTATAGACTTCCTGCTGCTTAGAAATGTGTACTGTAATAGCATTTGTATGTTTTCTTTTCCCTTAAGAGTTCAGTATGCTGCCTCACAGGGGTAAAGAAAATTAGAAATAACAGAAACTGTGATAGAAATAAAGTAGCAATTTTGAAACTCTTCCAGACAGATCTTTATGTATGAATGCAGGTGTATAGGTATATTGTGAATATAATTTAAGTAGGGATTATATTATATATACGTTATGTGTATAAACATAGTCATTTCATTTTGAACATTACTGTTTAAATTGCAAGAACCTGACCTTTTTCTTGCTTACCAATAACTAGATCACAAGAGCCACCACTTAGTATTCTTCGTTAATATAAAATAAATACCTTTACATTTTAGAAGTTTGGGTAGTTGGTTTTGGGGTTTTCTTTTTGTTTTCTTTTTGTTTTTTTTCCCCTCTTCTAAGATTTTGAGTTGGAAGACTGAAATTCATTAATCATTGTATGAAAGATAATCTTGGGTGAAAATGACCCATTTGGCATTGATTTTTATCTTTTTAGTGTGGCAGACAGGTAATATAGCATTCTGGGAACAAAGAGAATATATATACAGAAAAAGCATGTAATCATTTATACAACTTAGAAAAACAGAAACTACAGTGGGGGGGAGGAAAGGAGAAAAGGAGGGAGGAGTGTAGAAGGCAGGAAGGGATAAGGAAAATTATTTAGAAAAAAAAATAATCCAGCATAGTCTAGTATCAGTACAAATTAAATTACAGGACCTATGTGTAAGATTCCTCCACACCATGTAGCATCAGCTACTTTTTCTGACTTTGAACTGGTATACAAAGCTGATTATATGCACCATAGAAAAATATATAATCCATTAATCAATTCTTTTAGATGGAATTATTAATTTATGTTCTTACTAATAAGCTGTGTCTGAAATCCTGATAAAATTGGAGTTATTGAAAGCTATTTATTGGGTAGAGGATTTATTCCTCTGAAATCTGTGGATGACTGCGGGAGAGAATTTTATCTTCCCGTTGCAGATGAAGAGCTGCTACAATGCTATACATAATACTTTTTGTATATTTTTTTCCAATAATTTCCCTTTTTCTTTTAGTAAATATATTCTTTGAAAAAAATATGTCTGTTTAAAAACGGATAAAATTTAAAGCACATGCACAAAATATCACTGCAGGGGATTATGCCAGGTATTTTTTTTATCATAAGTAAATGTTAAACTGAAAAGTTAGCTGCTGTAATTAATTATCATAAATATACATACAAGTTGAAGCTGAACAAAATTTTAAGCATACACAGTGTCCCCATATTAATTCCCTTATGCAGTTTATTTTAGTCAAAATACTCTGGGTTCCAGTGAGGTACAAGAAGAGCCATTTAAGGGAAATATTTGATACTTCCCTCATCCTAATAGTATCATTTCCATGCAACTGAAGTTTAAAAAGTGCTTATTTCCATTGCTAAAAATGCAAGTTTGTAGAGGGACTTTCTTGCTTTTCTCTCTTTTTTACCTCCCTTAGAATGCCATGTTTTGTAAAACCTGCATAATCTAAACATTAAATTTTTCATAACATGTATTCCCTACTAACAAACCATTTAACTACATTAATCCAATCCACATGAAGACAAGTTTTCCCTAAACTGTATAATGATCTTTCTGTACTTCTCTGTAGTATACTTTTAAGATTGATTTACAAATAAAATAAATAAACCCCTAAAATGACATAAACTTTTTTTTTTTTTTTAAATTCAAAAAGATTACAGTTCATTAAATCTTCATATGTGAGATCAGCTTTCTAGAGTTATGGAATGCAGTAAGAAAAGCTGTGTTTCTGCTGTAAACTGTTGCTGTTGCTACAAGTTATTGCTACTGCTAAAGACTGCTGCATGAAATTCATTTAAAGTAATGTGGAACTGTTTCAGTTAGCCTATCACAGAAATTTGATTTTAAAAACCTAATGGTTTTAATAAGGCAATCTTTGTTACAGTACTTTCAACACTGGATGTGGTACCGGCTTTTGTCGGAAATGTAATCAGTCAAGCAACGTATGTGTAGCAAACAATTAAGAAATGTATATATAGTGAACAAACACAGATTTATATATTTCTGGGAACTAGAACACAAATCCTAGCCTTTTAGTTCTGAAATTCCCACATTTCCTTTCTCAGTGAGCTGCTAGTGGGTATTATTGTTGATCCCTCCCATTCAAGAGATGCAACACAGGGCAATGCCATAATAACAAAAGCTGGAATACTCTACTACAGAATCTTTATGAAACGTGCTCAAGTTCCTTTAGGGTTTGTTTTTTTTTTTTCTTTTTAAGCATTTAAGTGCCACTTTTCATCGGTTAAAGGAATTGATTCTGTGGTTTCCTTCTGTGCTAATTTAGTTCTGCCATTTCTTTTGTACTTTGCAAGGCTATTTTCTACTCTCTTCTTTCTATACCAAGTTAAGGAAAAGTGCTTAGGTACTGGTAAAGTCTGAATACTGAATTTTCTGTGTTTCTATTCCAATCAGGTCTTCATGATTTGGGGGGGTGGGTTTTTTTTTTGTTTGTTTTAAATCATCTAGAGAGTATCTTTAAGTTCTAAATAAGGATAATTAAGAAGAATTCACATATCCAGATAATTCAGAAAAATATTTTAACATAAAATGCACATGCATAAAATGTGTGCTTGCAGCTATTACTAGGAATTTTATCAAGGCTTTAAACATGATACCTTATTATCAGATGGATTAGAAGACTAAAAAAAGGTCCTAATATTTGCTGTACTAAAGGAAGCAAATGCATACATGTATACTGCCTGTGGGCAATCATTTAATTATTCACATGGGAGTCATAGACATTCTTTGTTTCTAGATATTTCAAGTACTCCTTAACTTTTGTTGGTTTTCATTCATGCTTTATGAGGAAAGGGAAGTTGCCTTTTTCTGCTATTAAAATAACCAGCTCACGTGTTGAAAGGGGAATGCAAACCTCACTTGAACCTGCATCTGTTCTCCTTTCCTGCAAGTACCTTAATCATAACACTTTCAGACATTTTCTTTGTTGATGTATTTCCACTTGGCGTGCAATATATATTTATTAGTATAGTAATTAGAACTTGGGTTTCCCATGTAACTTGCTTCTACAAACAGGGAATAGAATAGTTTTTACTGTCCCTGGCTCACTGAGTAGATGAATATTTATTAAAAGTAGTAAAAAGTTTCATCACAAGAGGCAGAAACATACTTACCAACAAACTCCCTATAGTACTGTCGTTAGGAGAGTTTCTGGGAAGGTAGGGGTTAATTAAGTTTTAGATAGAGCTGAAATAAAAAAGTAAGATTTTCATATAATTAAAGATAGTTTGAAGAACTGTGTTATTAAGCAAAAAAGTGAGGAACATGTTAATGGTATCTTTTTCTCCCCATTTCTGTGAATGGTGTCTATGTTAGTTTACCATGTCAGTGAAAGAAATGATCAAAAAAAAGAAAAGATAATTTAATTTTCTTTCAGCTGTAGCTCACTGTTGAAATATGGGTGTCAAGGTTTGAGGCTTTCAAACCCATGCAGCCGCTCTCTCACTCACTTCCCTCTCTTTCTTCCTCAGTCTGAGGGGATGGGGAGGAGAATCCAAAGAATGCAACTCCCACAGGTTAAGAACAGTTTAGTAACTAAGGTATAACATAAATTACTACTGCTACCACCAGTAATAATACAAGAGAAAATACAAGGAAAGAGAATACAACAGATCTTCACCTGATACCTAG
>JASSUY010048939.1:0-19254 GCA_032466535.1 Forpus xanthops
ACCCACCAACCCCCCCCCCCAAAAAAAAAAAAAAACAAAAAAAAACAAAAAAAAAAAGAGGAAGAGTGGATTATTCTGCTGGAATCAGTGCTGGTGGGGGTCTACTTCTGGCAGGGTCCAGAGGGTGTTCATAGGTCTCAGCTCCTGTGACTTGACCTTGGGATCTGCACTCCACATGACCCCTCAGACCTATGTCAGAGATTGTTATACAGAACTATGTGCATAACATATTATAGCTGTTCCATCCCATTCCATTCCGTTCCCTGCACTCACAATGAGTTGTATGATATTGTGACCATTATTTACCTGAAATGCCAAGGGGTTTTCAGCACCAAAACCACTTTCAAAGACACAAATCAGACACAAATCAGGTTACAGGTGGAAAGAGTTTTTTATTTATTTGCAAGTAAAGTTATTTCATTTTAAAAAGTGTCTTCTCTGAGCTCTTTGAGGTGAGGGTGCATAATGGACAGGGCTCCACTCAGTGTGCCCTGGTAGAGGTCCTCCTGCAGTAGGGGCTGAGCTGCAGGGATACTGTTAGTAGTTGAAAGGTGTCAGCGATTGTGAGAGTAGCTGGACTACTTTCTCAAGGCCCAAACTGTGCAGGGGCCATTAGTGTTCCCCATAACACATACAGAAAAGGAGGACAGCAGTAATCAAGGAAGCTGGGAGGTAGGAACAAAAAGAAAAAAAGTTTAGAAAGAACAAAAAAGGAGGAGGAGTACAATTAAATGCAAGGGGCTTGTTCTGAAAGTCGACCTCCCACACGGCATCCTTGTCTCTACACTGAAGAGATATCAATTTGATGGATGGATCACTCAGTGAATAAAGAACTGGCTCAGTGTCTGTACCCAAATTGTGGTCAGCGCCTCAGTGTCCATTTGGAGACTAGTAGTGAGTGGTGTCCCTCAGGGATCGGTGCTGAGACCAATCTGATCCACGATCTTTGTTGGTGACGTGGACAGTGGGATTGAGTCCAAGTTTGCCGATGACACCAAGCTGTGTGGTTTAATGGATACACTGGAGGGAAAGAATGCCATCCAGAGGGACTTTGACACGCTTGTGAGGTGGGCTGATGCCAGCCTTATGAAGTTTAACCACGGTAAGTGCAAGGTCCTACACCTGTGTGGAAGCAATCCCAGGCACAGCTACAGCTTGGGCAGAGATGAGATTCAGAGCAGCCCTGAGGAGAAGGACTTGGGGATGTTGGTTGATGAGAGAATGGACATGAGCTGGCAGTGTGAGCTTGCAGCCCAGAAAGCCAGTCGTATCCTGGGCTGCATCAAAAGGAGCATGACCAGCAGGTAGGGGGAGGTGATCCTGCCCCTCTACTCTGCTCTCGTGAGACCTCACTTGGAGTATTGTGTGCAGTTCTGGTGTCCTCAACTTCCAAAGGACATGGAACTGTTGGAACAAGTGCAGAAGAGGGTTATGAGGGTGATCAGGGAGCTGGAGCACCTCCTGTATGAAGACAGGCTGAGAAGGTAGGGGCTGTTCAGCCTGGAGAAGAGAAGGCTGCATGGAGACCTCATAGCAGTCTTCCAGTATCTCAAGTGGGGCTACAAGGATGCTGGAAAGGGACTCTACGGGTCTGTAGCAACAGGACAAGGGGTAATGGGCTCAGACTTAATCAGGGGAAGTTTAGATTGGGTATAAAGAGGAAGTTCTTTACTGTAAGGGTGGTGAGGCACTGGAATTGGATGCCCAGGGAAGCTGTGAATGCTCCATCACTGACAGTGTTCAAGGCCAGGTTGGAGAGAACCTTGGGTGACATATTTTAGTGTGAGGTGTTCTTGCCCATGACAGGGGGTTGGAACTAGATGATCTTAAGGTCCTTTCCAACCCTAACTATTCTATGATTGGGCCTTGGATGAGGAATGTGCTTTGTAAAAGACCAGAAAATAGCTGCTTTTTATCTTGCCGAACCCTTTCCAAGTGAAGGGGGCATCAGTACTGTTGTTATTGACTTGTGGTTGTATTATTAATACCTATTAAAACAATTGGAGTTGTCATGGTTTAACCCAGCTGGCAACTAAGCACCATATCACTCTGCTTGCTCACTTCCCACTAGTGAGATGGGCAGGGAATCAGAAGGTTAGAAGTAAGAACATTCATCAATTGAGATAAAGACAGTTTAATAGGCAAAGCAAAAGCCGCATGCACAACTGAAGAAAAACAAGGAATTAATTCACTACTTCCCATGGACAGGCCAATGCTCAGCCATCTCCAGGAGAGCAGGGCTCCATCACACATAATAGTTACTTGGGAAGACAAATGCCATCACTGTGAACATCTCCCACCCCCCCTTCTTTTTTCTTCACCCATCTTCACATGCTGAGCATGATGCTATATGGATAGGATATCTCTTTAGTCAGCTGGGGTCGGCTGTCCTGGCTCTGTCCCCTTCCAGCTCGTCATGCACCCTCAGCCTCCTCGCTGGTAGGGTGAGGAGTGGAAAATATCTTGACTGTGTAGGCACTGCTCAGCAGTAATGAAAACATCCCATAATTATCAACACTGTTTCCAGCACAAATCCCTTAAAATTCGGACTAAAAATGTGCCAGCTAGATGTAAGGATATATATCAGACATATATTTCCATTGATTTTGTAGGAAGACTTGAAAGTTAACTCATATGTGTGAATATAGGCATGTTTTCTAGTGGAGGCCAACTAGAACATTGAAACATACGTTCTGTATACTGAAAATGTTGATGGAATGCTAAAATATAGCAGCGTAAAAAAATCAGGAAATGGAAGTTTGACCAGGTTGTGTCCTCTGTACCAAGTGCTGCAAACTTAGCAATATACACATTTAAAAACAATGGCAAAATTATGTATCTACTGGAATATTGTATTTCCTAGCTTTTCTTTTAAACTCCCATTTTGTAACCTGTGTAATTCTTTTAGGGAAAGTGTTACATTTCAATGTATTAAACAAGTTTTAACTTAAAATATGACAAACTTTAAACTCTTGGGGAAATTTCCCAGTAATTTCTTATGAAAGCTTAATTCAACTCTTCTATCTTCAGTTCATATTTGAAAAGATTTAAATAATGGGTTAACCACTTGTTATATGTTGCTTTCATATTTAAATGTGCTTTGCTCAATATCTGTGCTACAGATATTTTAATGTATATTTGACTTGAAACTTAAAGGGGTTTTAAAATTCAAAGTATTTGAGAACATCCTTCAGTTGAAAAAGGCTTATGGAAGTATTTGAATGCTTTGAAGTGGACCCAAATATCAACATCATTTTAATGCAAATGTGTTAACAATAGACGCTGTAATAGGAAGCTGCAAATGTTAACAAGTAACTTGCAAAATCTATTCATAGTCAAGAAACGAGTTGTTCAGGATACACACATTAGTTACAAAAATGCAGGAGAGGGTCAGACTGGTGTGTCTAACACTGCTGAAGATTAGATAGTAAGAAAAGCCAAAAAATAACCTCAAAGTGAAGGCACCAGAGAAGACTGTACAGTCCAAGAAGACTGTACAGTCCAAGTCCATTACTGAATACAGAAATTGACCGTAGTGAGTAAAGGGACACAAGCAATAAACAAAAGGGAAAGTCCTGCAGAAATAGAAGAAACTGAAGAAGTTGCAGCATAATCTCAAAAAAAGGGTGCTAAACTATGAAAAAAATATAGCGAGAAGGAAGTATAACAATCACGGGGCTTCAGTTAGGAAGTTAAAAGAAAAAGATCGCATTCAGGTGTAAGGGAAGTTGGATAAACCTAAGGAATTAGTTCTTATCATTGAAAAGACTCTGAGACTTGAAACTTTTCCTGAGCATGTAATGAAACAGTATTTTTTTACACATACTACTGAGGAGCCAGCATCATTGTTACCTGGCAAAACCCAGCAAAGGCCAACAGCAGTAAGGGCAAACATAAAACTGGAGGTTTTGTATGTCCCTTTTTGTTTACATCTATGTTTGTGGGGTTTTTGTTTGTCTTTATGTTGGTTGTTGTTTGGTTGGTTTGTTTATTAAAGCAGGATAAATTGATGGAAAATCCAATTCCATTTACAGTTAAGATTTACTTTTTAAGAATGATAATTAAAAATTTTAGTATCAGTTTTAAGCATATTCATTATCCTTGGAGACCTATCTGTTGTTTATTGGGCAGAACTAATCCTGAACTGAAGAAGGAGCACAGGAGACCAACTCTGAAAGTAAGCTCACATTCTCCTGTATGAGGTGAGGCAGACTGAAGTGTTCAACACTTGCATCCTGTTTACCTGTTTATCCTTGACGATCTTTCTACTTGCCTGTCAGTTAATTAAATTCCAGCTTAATCCTGACCCTGAGGAAATTCAGGGTCCAAATGAACTGTGAGCATGCTTCTCAGTGGGAGGCATGAATCAGACTAGGGAGGTCTGAATCTGACTGTCTCTTTTCGTTTGACACACTGAGAAGTGGCCCATGCAACCTAACTGATGTTGCTAATGAATGCAGATTTGGACATTGTGCTGGTTTGGGAACCATTGGCTAGCCCCAGAAGGCTGCCTTCTGATGTAAATTAAGGGCTGTGAAAGCTCCATGGGGTTTTCTGTCTCTGTGTGCAAGTATTCTCTCTATCCAGATCACGCTTGCTGCTGAGTCATTTTAGATATAGCATACTATAGTGTTGGCAAGGAGGTACTATTCTTTGGAGACTCAAAACCTTTTCTGAACAGAAGGAAGCTTACCATAGCATTCATGAGTCACCCTGATGCAAGAAACTCAAAAGTCCTGGAACATGCCACTGATAAATAAGCATCTCTTCCTATTCCTGCAGGCTTAGTAGCACTAGTTCTTCCAGGGATGCCCTTCTTCCGGGTGTCTTTAACTGTCTATGTAGTAACAGCTTAGACAGCCCTTTCTGGAGGACTTACTGGCCCACAAATCTGGTGACGAACTAGGATGTACTCACAAGCGAGCAACAGTCAAGCACAAACCATTTGCATTAAGGCTACTGGCACATTCATGTGTTGCATGAGGCAAATGAATGGTGAATGGGATGCGTATTTATGTGTGTGAGAACCTTTCCTAGGAAGTGTGAAGACAGCCAGTGTGCTCTGAAGGATTCTAGGTTTAAGTGGATTTGTCTCAGTTGGACCAGGGACCACAGTTTGTTCCTTGCTGTGAATGGTAAAATACCAAGATACTATAAATTACCATGGCCATGGTTTTATTGGCTTTTTAATTAGCAGTATAGCTTCATTTTGGACAATAATCTAGTTTAAAAATACTATTTCTTTCCAAACTCTTCCATAATGCTAGAAGAAATTATACTGAGAGTAGATACGATTCTTTCTCCTTATCACATTTCTCCTTGAAATATCAAGAACAATTATTACCCAAGTTATTTAAATATACAAAAATACTCATCCCAGCTAAACTCAGAAAAACAAGAGAAAATTGCTGCATCTATGCTCCAGTTCTTTGGCTTTCAAAGGACTGATTCATACAATAATTTTAATATCAAGATATCAAAATTATTTATAAAGATGGATAACATTGTTACCCACTTGCTGCAGATGGAATCTGTGATTACAAAGACGTAATGATTTTGCCAGGAACTCATAGGTGGTACTTTAGGTTCTGTTACAAAAGTACATTCTGTCAGCATAATTTACAGCACCTCTAATGATTGTTCTGAGATATATCAGCATTCAGAGGCTGTTTTATTTCCATCTTCTCTATCTGAATAGAAAACCTTGTATTTCAGTCATATAGACTAAATCTGCCCAGCCTTCAGATACGTTTCCATCATATTCTTGAAAAAGTGCTTTTGAAGGAGGACGGGATGGAGTGGGATGGGATACTTGTGCTTGTCATTTTCCAAAGAAAAGTCATACATTTCTAAAACTCAGAGTCAGCTATGATAAGTGCCTTTGGTTTTCAGCAAATAGAAACTGAATAGAGAAAAACCTGATCAAATTACTTAGTTGAGTCCAGCTACTTCAAGATAGATGTATGGTGCTGCTGTTTTTTAACCTGAAGGTGCTAGAAACAAGAGCTTTCAGTGTGCCTTGGAGACTACTCAGAGTTCAGTGCAGTACTAAAAAGCAGAACCAGCAGGCTTTTTAAAATAATAGAGGCAATTTCAGACTGCAGCCATATAAATTGTTGCAGTAGTGCAACTGAGAGTTCAGTGGGCTGTGATGTGCTGGAGGGAATACTGCCCAGGAATGTGGCATTCTAGAAACTTTTAAAATAAATTTTGATACCCAATAAAATATACCAGTGAACCTCGGTCCAAATAAAAAGAGATGATGTTTAGAAGAAATAACTTTAATTTTCTAAGTACTTTTTTATTGATCACCATAGTAACTGCAAATTTATATCTCATTTTGTCAGCTCCAATCTTTTGTGAACCTAATAGAGCAGTAAAATATTTCAGAAGGAAGAGGTGCAAATGACGGACAGTTTATTCAATACTCTTATATACTGGATAGGTGAAGTTAATAATTGCTTATTACTACAGGATTGCTTTGTCAGTGTTCTGTATCTGTTAGCAATTGACAGCATAGCTTCATTCAGTGAGAAAACTGTATGTTAACCTGAACTGCAGCTGTTTAAACCTGAAGAAGTTGATTTCAGAAGGGATTCTTTAGTTTTCTTAGCTGACGTATTCTTTCTTCAGTTTTGTGAAATCACCAACATTGTAAAGTGTTTCACTTTAATATTCCACATTGTCTTGAGGATGAAAATACAGACATAAAGGAACTGAGCCAAGATAAAAAAGTGAAACAAAGTGCTTCCTCTATTGCCAAAATAATCCACTGGCTCTTGACTACTCTTAGTTCCTGTGTTTGAATGTATTAATGAGTTTTCCTCCTTGAAGTGTAACAAAGCACATAAGCCTTTCATATATCAATGTACAGCAGGTGGAAGCAGCATAGTGACTTTTGGGGACTTTTGTATGGAAAAAATTTCTGTCTTGGACTTCATCACTTCTTCTACATGACAGTAGCAGAGATTGTAGTGGAATATATTTTTGAGTGTTATGTTTCCATTACAGTATTTTATTTGAGAGCAGTCTACAAAAATTTAATGAGGTAAGGAGGTAAAAATCGAACACAGAAATTGGAATATATAAAATATACCATAAAGGTGTTAAAATGTAATCAATAACATATTTTGAAATAAAATACTTTAATTGTTGCTAGCCATGTAGAAACGATGGATGATCCTAAATGGCTTTATGGCAGCACCAGCAACCTGCAGCAAACCTGTAGCATCTGGTTTTCTTTGTACATTGCAGTATGATACAGTCTTTTCAGTACTACAGCACTATTATGAGAGATCTTTTCTTTGTCCATCATTCTTCCCATAGTTCAGCAATTCAAAATACATGCCTTCTAAGACACCCCCCCCCAAAGATAATATATGTCTTGTAGTTTAACAAATATTGAAAAGTAATCTTTTTTTAACTGTCAGCTGCCAGAACCATATTTTCTGTGGCAGTCTTTCTTGAATGACTAGTTCATGTCTCCTTAATTGATAAATACTGGAATTTGTAGGACTGTTACGAGAAGTAAGATACACCTGGCCTGCTAAGGTTTCTGATAAAATTCGTGAAACAACTGTCAGTCTTACATGCTTGTTGCTTATGTTCTCCAAAGTATGGCAACATAAGCATATTTTTGAACTCTACAAGTTAATGAAACTATCTTGTTTGATGTTTAGCCAGGAGAACTGGAACTTGTCCCTGGGTCTCTACAGTGTTTTAGACAGAAAAGAGCCTTGTTTAGATGCTGTGCTGGTATTTCCATATTGGCAATTAATTTACCTCTTAACCTTTTGTAAACTTTTTCATCCCTGTCCCCTAAGCCTTCTGGTTTTGCTTCTGTAGAAAGAGATAATGATTCTCATGTTTTCGTGATACCTTCGCATGGTTGGATATATATTCTCATCTTGCAAGTAAATTTGTTACCAAGTAATAGAATTTAAAAGCTTAGGATTAGATAAATACATAACAACAGATATATGATAAGTATTAATCCTTTTTTGATCTTTAACAATAAAAGGCTCAATGTGTTTTATACTAGCTATTTTAAAGCTTTATGACTTTAACAGGAGAGTATGCAGTGGCTTTAATATCAATGATACAAGGCTGTAATGTATAATCTACTTATATATGAGATATTATAGTCCAAAAAGATTGTAGTATTAATTATAGAGCATAATAGACCAGAGTTATAAAGTAAAATATGTTACTTTGTTTCAGTGTCCTAGATTAAGGCCTATGTATTTTCCTAAAGTAATGTTTTGCTTTTGTCACATTCCCGATGAGATACAACTTCTATTAAATGGCAAAAAAAATCCATTAATAAGTCAAGTAAATAAAATGCAACAAGCATCAAGACCTTCACCAGCAGAAGCGTGTCTGAAAACTGGTAAGTGGGAATCTAATTGTGTAGGGAGCTGCTAAGAGAACATTAAATATTTCTAAAAATGTTGACAGTTTGCCCTCAGTGAAGTGCTTTTTCCCCTCTTCTATCTATCTTACTGGTTTTTTTTTTTCCTCACCTCTCTCCAAAAGTGAAACAAATCCATAAAATCCTAAGTTTGTGCTAGTTCCTCATCTATTTCTATAAAATGGCTAATAAAGATGATATAATCAAGGATGGGGTAAAGATATTTTGCAGCAAAATCTTCATGTGGAGATGAAGTGACCTACATCTGTGCGATGTATGTGCTTTCCAAAGTAGGCCAAAATGCCTGTGTCTGGACTGGTACATACCTTGTCATCTTCATTGAATGAAACTGCATGGAATGCACATGTCTGCAGCAGAAAATGCAAGAAAGACTAATTCTTAAGAGTTACAAAAAGTTTGCTTCACTCTAATTAGAATACACTGTGTGCCAGTTTCTGGAGGAAAAACATGAGACACTGTTTAGATGTTTTCTCTATTGAACATCTTTCTGAGTAGCTTTTATCTTTATGAAGAAAACAGTTGAGGTTTTGCACAGTATGCGTGCTAAGCTGTCATCAGATATATGAGATCTGAAAGACAAAAAAGCTTTTGAAGCCAGTAAAGTAGAAGTACTGATAAATGTAGACTAAATGTAGATATCTGTATTCTATTAATGAGGTCCCTGTTTAATTTACTCTTAACACCTCATACGCACTTACTAAAGAAGTGTCACTGCTCTAGCAACTTCTATTCTCCAGATGAGGGAACAGACATTAGTGAAAGGTACTGGAGACATCATGGAAAGTAGAATTATTTTAAGAGGAATTTAAATGCAAATAGGCTAAAAGACTTTACATTATTTGATATATAGATGACAGACTGTCAAACATATTAAACAAGACTGGGAATACTGACAGAATGTAAAAAGTATAAATAAGCATAAAGCTTAATGAAATGTTATGAGGGAACTGCAGAGCTATACAGAATAACAGGAAGAATATTTACATGCAATGCATAAAGTTATGCATGAGGTAATATATCCTGCCAAGAAGATCAGTACCACTGTTGCTGGTATTTTACTAGTCTAACTCATTTCTATCAATATCCAGCTGATTTAAAACTAACTCAGATATTTCAACTTGTTAATTAGGTAGGGTTTACCTAATGTAGGAATTAATTAATTAATTAATATGTAGATTTATATGTAACATGGACATTTAAAAGCAATACTGAAAAATGGAAATTTGATGTCAAAGAGAACCAGGGAGATGATGGAGGAATTTGGAAGTGACAGTGTTGAGGTGAGGGTTTTATATGAACAAATTAAGATATTTTATAAGGGGTTTTATAATGTTTTATAAGGAATAAAAGCAGGCCACTTTGTTTTGAAAAATGGAGAAAGAGCGTATTGAGTACAGCAGGATCCCAAAATGGATTTTTTTTTTATTAAGAGCAATGGGAGGGTAAACTTTGAAAGTATCCTGAGGTTACACACGTGAGTATCCAGCAAGTTTTGGAAAATAAAGATATGGCAAGTTTTTGAACAGAAAGATAGTACCTATTTTTTCACAAGGTTAGTTAAAACTGATAAAACCCTGAAATGACATAATTTGAGAGGGCAAATGGAAAATATTACTAGAAGACCAATTAGCGAAGCTGATCTTGATTTGGTAGTCATCAGCATGGAGATGATAACTGAAGATGTGTCAGCTGATGAAATTACTTTGAGAGAGAACATAATGTAAGATGAGCAAAAGGCCATGGGCCTTGGGGAATAACGAGAGAGTGGGGAAAGAGTAAAAAGGCTCATGAAAAGAACTGAAAGAACATTCTTGAAAAGAAATGGAGAAAAAAAATTATCTTCAAGCCTAGCGGGTGTAAAATGCCAAGAAAGCATAAATGATCAGTGGCATCAAAAATAGGAAGAAGGCAGAAGAGAAAGAAAAGAGAAATGGGAGATGAAAGACAGTGAGATTATGTATGTCAGGGAACAGCAAGAATAGGCTACTCCATAAGGGAAGAACCATCTGAGAGATGACGATAGTCAGGGCAGTATCTTCCCTTTCAAGGGCACAATCGTGCAGCATCTGGGCAAGGCAAGCAAAGTTGATCTGGTTATGGTAGCTAGGATCACCTAGCAGTCCAGATGTCAAGGTAAATACAAAATTATGAGAGAGAGTCGGAAGTCAGGTCAGCATGTTAGGGCCACAATCAGGGCTGGTGACAGCAACCAGGTTCAGCCAGCCTTTCAGTGATTGTAAGGCAAATGTATAATGATAAGGCAAGACAAAAGCCCGGAAATGCAAGTCAGCAGGTTCCGATCAGTGAGAACTTGGCCAGGAAAGGGAATGCTTACAGCATAGCTCAGTCAACGGCCTGAATGTTCACACAGCTCCCAGCCAGAGAGAAGAAACCCTCTTTTCGCAGCAGTCTTCTGCCTGGGTTACCAAGCTGCATCATACCAGAGTTGTCCTTGACCACAGGTGACTGAGCCGCTAGGAGGGGGGAACGGGTTGCCTCAGGTGATTCATTATATTTAATGACTTATGGTTGACTCCACTGCAGTTAATGAGAATTTTCTGGTTGGTTTAATTAAGGTCAGGAAAGTGCTGTGTCTGACTATAATTCGTTCTTGCTGTTGTTAAGAGTAGAATGGGAAAATAAGATACTACGATCCAGAGACCGGAATGAGAATCACAGTTACCTTGTGATACAAACAAGATAATCTTTGTTTTGAAGGACTTAAATCTGAAATATAATAATTTCAGGAGGTCAGGGTTAACAAGATATTAAAAATGCCATTGTTTTTTCTTTCCTATGCACTTTTAAATTTAGGTATTATTTAAATGTGGGCATATGACAATGGTTTCCTTTCAAGGTTTAGAAATCTATTTTAAACATTACAGTATAGGCTAATAATTTATTTTATCATGGATATTATTTCTAATATGAAGTAACTTTTTAGCTCAGGGTTCATCTGATAGGATTTAGTTTTTAAAATAAATATATAGTTTTCCATCTAATGACTGATATTTTGCACCTAGTGCAGATAACAAACTAAATGAGTTACCAAACCAGAGAAGGCTTCTTGCAGTCTTGGAATCAAATCTGGAAGCCTAGGAGGAAACACTGGCTTTGGCAGTAAGCCAAACAGACAGCACAGATAAGTACACAGCTGAAGTCTGATACCATGTTATTTATTCACTAGCAGTTTTGTGTATCCGTAGGGTTGAATCACAGAGACATTCATATCTTCTAGGAGTAAGAGTACATGGCTAGCTTTTTGTAAACCTGGAAATTATTTTAGCAAATTTTCATGTTTAGAATTCTTTTGCCTGAGACTTACAAAAAAAAAAAAAAAAAGAAAATAATAAGAAGTTGCAGGTACTATCTATTTTCACATAGGTGAAAGTGGTCATTTACTGGAGTTCTGACACCAGGAAGTGGTATTTAAGGTTGGCTGACTGCTACTTAGGTATTTTTAAAGCAAATACATATTAAATGACTCATAACTCAGACATGTAATAGTTGAATCTGCATAAAGATATACTTCTGATCTGTCTGCTATACTAGATTGTCACTAGGATTGGAAAATGTTAATAGAAAGCTGTAAGTTTCAGCAGGCAGGAATTACTTGGTTTTATTTAAGCTGTGCAGAAAGAGTCTGTTACATTATTTGTATTATATCTTATGTGACAGTACATAACAGTTTATAGAATGTTTTCATTCTTTGATTTAAACATTTTTAAAACAACTTGAGTAATTACTGTGCCTAACTGTTACAAGGACTTGTAAAACTTTAAATTGATTAGCATACATGTCATTTTCTATAGGCAGGAAAGGATATGAGCTAAAAAGGATTTTAGCTGCAAGTCTAGAAGCAAAATTGAAAGACCTGCAGCCAAAGGAGACTTACATAGTAGATCAGTTAAGCATACATGGTTCGAAGGGTGAGACCCTATGTGTACATTCATCTATATGTACAGACAGTAAAAATTCTGGCTTTGATAGTTTTATAATGAAAACTTAAATATATATATGCTAAACTAAAAATGTGTATTGTTATTTGTGTCTGCTTTGGAATATGTTAGATGATGTTATTTCTTAGTCAAAGAAAAGTGAATGAATGTTCTGAACTGATGTATACTCTATGAAAGACAATTAGCCTTATGAGTATTCTGCCCTATCAAGAGAGGCAAACAGATCAGGAGACTGTAAATTCTTTTTTGACAGATATCTCAATCTACTTCTTCCAAATTCAGTACTTAATTAAATGACCTGATAATATATAGTTTATGATCTAAATATATATTTAAGTAATTTTACCGCTTTAGTTTACCTGAAAGTTTTCAGTAAGTTTTAAAACATGATTTCATGGTGTTGCAACCAAGTTCCTTGAAGACCTGTGTTCTAAAGCACAAAAGAAAGAGCTAATTTATGTAGACTTCTCCTTTGTGTTCTTTTTGCTGTAGCCATTGCTCTGTTCTATCTTTGTGGCTCTACTGCAGCTGCAGAATACTTCTTATACGGTGTATTCATCTACTGTATTTGGCTACAGCTCTCTTGGCTTTACAGGCCTCTTAAAAAAAGTGTTATAATTTGAAGTGTCAGCTAGAATATGTTTTATATCTAAGTACAACTCTTAAGAGCTATCTGCCATTGTTGTGTGGCTAGTGAAATTTTAATATGTACACTTAATATGAAAATTTTATGATAAAAGCTAGTAATAAGAAATTGTTTTGGTATAAAATTGGTGATAGACTATAAATTCTGAGAATATCACTGAAAATAATTTAAACTTTGAAAAGCCTTCTAAAAGCAAGAAAAAGTTGTTCAGAAAGGTGTTTTTTCGTACCAATTTCTGTCAGATTTTCAGGTTTTATTAAGCACTAAGGGAACTGATGGGATATTTCAAAAAATGGGAACCAATCATCAAGCTTTTGAGACTGAAAATTTTGTACTAGGGAGGTATAGGTAGTGTTCCAGTCTGCATTAGCTGGTTATATATTTGTGAGCTGAAGACTGTCTCATAAAGGTACTGAATAAATGAGCTGATCAGGAGCTGTTTAAACAGTTAATATTAGTTTATAGTCATTTTTGAAACAGTGGAAAATTTCCAGAAAGCTGTAATGGAGTTACTGCTGTGATAGTGTTTTCAAAGGATATATGGGATAATATCAGCTTAATATTGGACAGAGGCATTTAGCAGGGTGTCGCGGTTTAAGCCCAGCCTGCAACCCGGAAACCATGCAGCCATTCGCTACTCCCCCTCTTAATCCCCCAGCTCCCAGAGGGATGGGGAGGAGAATCGAAAGAATGTAACTCCCACGGGTTGACATAAGAACAGTCCAGTAACTAAGGTATAACACAAACCATTGCTGCTACCACCAATAATAATGATGATAAGGGAAATAACAAGTGAAGCGAATGCAACCACTTACCACCCGCCGACTGATACGCACCCCAACCTGAACAGTGTTCAAGCCCTTCCAGGTAACTGCCACCAGTTTATATAGTGGGCATGATGTGCTGTGGTATGGAATACCTCTTTGGTCAGTTTGGGTCAGTTGTCCTGTCTCTGCTTCCTCCCAGCTTCCCCTCCTCCCTGGCATGAGGCTCGGAAAGTCCTTGGTCAGAGTAAACATTACTGAACAGCAACTAAAAATATCGGTGTTATCAGTGCTGTTCCTAGGCTGAAAGTCAAAAACACAGCACTGCACCAGCTACCAAGAGGGAAAAAAATGACTGCTACTGCTGAACCCAGGACAGAGGGCAATATTAGTAGAAAACTAAGGGAAGAAAATGTAACTGCTGTGACTCATTATTATTTAATGGCAGAGAAGTTTCAAACCAAATTTTTTTGAGCATTGTTGAGGTTACCTTATTTATTTATAGCAGTTAGAATAGCTGAGATATACAAGTCACCAGTTTTTCAGAAAGAGATTTTTATCACAAATTAGATAAATATGGAATTGTATTCCAGCTGAATGCTTGTCAGCTTTGTGATGTGTTCCTCACTAATGCAAAATGGAAGCAGGTTATTTTTATTTTCTATCTCAAAAGGAATTAATTGAACAAAATGTGATGACCAGTGTTATACAGGAGATTGAATTTAGTGCAAAGGTCAGACCTTACCTGTTCTGGCACTTAAGAGGATGTTTCATGAAGAATTGAGGTGCTCAAGTCAACCAGAGCAGTACAGCAGCAGCTGAATTTGTTAAATGACCTTGTTATAGAGTATCACATCTTCCCCATTTTCAGCTGTCCAAAAGATTTTTGGTTTCTGACTGCACAGTGACTCAGCCTCAACTGTGAACATAATTTAATAAAACTGTTATTCACTGGTGTTCTTGAACCACTGAACTGTATTACACTTGCCCACACCCAGGGAGAGCTTACTGCTCTGGAAACTGTGTGGATGAAGATGCCACTGAAGGGCCAGTGAAAGTCAATAGCTGACATAAAATTTTATTGCTAATATTTTTTACTTGCTGATGATAGCTACTGCTTCAAACAGCTACTACTTAAAGGAGAAAAACTACTACTGCTGCCAAACCCATGACAGGACAGCAGTGGATGTTATCTCAACTTTAGTATGGCTTTTGACACTGTTTTCCATATCATCATTGTAGACAAGGTCATGAACTGTATGTTAGACAAGTGGACAGCGAAGTGGGTTGAAAGCTGACTAAACAGCTGGGTTGAGGTGGTTGTGATCAGTGGTACAAAGTCTAATTGGAGGCCAGTCACCAGTGGTGTATCCCAGGGTTTGATATTGGGACCTTTAGAATTTAACATCCTGTATATTGGCCTGGATGAAGGGTAAGAGTGCACCCTCAGCAAGTTTGCAGTCAATACAAAAACTGTGAGGAGTGGCTGGTACACTGTGGTTGTGCTGAAATTTAGAGGGATGTGGCCAGACTGGGAATTGGGCAGAGAGGACCCTCATGACATTCAATGAAGGGAAGTGCCAAGACTTGCACCTGGGGAGGAATAACCCCATGCATCAGCACATACTGGGGTCCAGCTGTTTGGAAACCAGCTTTGTAGAGGAGGACCTTGTTGGTTTTTGGCTGCATTACGAGAAGCACTGCCAGCAGGTTGAAGACTCCATTAATAACAACTCTCAGAAAACTGGTAATTGAATCCTATGCTGTATTTTCTATCCTCTGCTTTAATAGTTGTCTACTATTTTGAAGTCTTTTCTCACATTCCCTGGAAGTTTCTTTAAGGGTCTGATGAAAGGCATTGTTGAAAAGCCTTGGAACTCCAATTATATGAAATTATCTCTCTTTGTATGTTACAGACTCCCTCAAAGCAGTCTAGATTTGTGAGATACGACTTCTTTCAGCTCATATTGATTCTTCCGTGATGTGATCTGCTTACCCTGTCCACAACATCTGGATAACTCTTCTGTATTTTTTTAACTTCCACAAAGCCACTTAAAAATCGAGATGATGTATTTTAGCCTTTTTCCATTCATATAGCAATGAGATCTGGCACTCATCCTTGAATCCCTTAAGCCTTCTTAAATGATTAACATTGGCTCTTGGCAGTTTGCCGCAATTGCTTTTGTTGATTTATCTCTAGAATATTTTGACACTTTAATTTGAATGATTTCTCTGGTATTTGCCCCAGATGGGGATTTGAGAGTGGCTCGCTCATGAAACTCCTTTGCAGGAAATACAGATGCAAAGAATGAATTTGCATATCCTGTTTCTCTATTCCAGCTGTCCTTATATCTTAGTTTCAGGCTTCTTATTCCAGTGTATTTATTAGTTTTTATGCCTTCCATGAAGTGCTAAATCCTCTTTAGCATACTTTTAATGTTTAACTTTCTGTTCTTTTTTATTTTCTTAATTTAAATGCAATTCATCCTCTTCAAGGACACCTTCTTACTTTGATCAGCTTCTTTCACTCTTTATTCAGTCCTTCTCCTGTTTGATCTAAATCTTTCTTGAACAGGCTCTATGGTGCCCAAGAATAATTTGGTGCTTCCCTCCAAACACGTCTACTCCTTTGAGTTTATTTTTTGTCCTTTCCCTCCTTGCAATTAGGCATTACTATAGTAGATGGTTTGACTTTTATCAATCTTGCAATTATAATATCCTATCAATTATCATCCTTTCAGAGTTTCTGATGCACCTATTATGCTATGTCAGCAACCTTATTAAAAAAGCCCAGGCACTCTACTGCTTTCCCCTTCTTATTTCTTAGATTATTACTTGTATAGAAGAATAAATGCATTTGATCTGAATTACTGGATTTTGATGCCTTCTTTTTTATACAGGGCTCTGAAGTAGGCCTTGATCTTGAGTCTATACTCCTTATTCAAAAAAAAACCCCATGACCGTGGGATTGATTATTCTTAGAGCTGTGCTTTGGATAGGAAATATTCCTAGAACAAACTCTATGATGCTTCAGACACAGACTTATTTTTCTTTTTCTTCTTTCACTTGTCTTGACCCTGTGCTAACATAAAATGCAAATACTATGATAGATAAAAAAGTAGTTTTTTTCATTTCCAGGGTTTTTTTATAGTGCATAATTACTTTATCTAATGAACTAGAATGATTTGATTATATTGACTGTTCTGTATTGCCATGATATTGTTACTGAGGAAACACAAACATTTCTTTGCCATGTTCTGTATCTTGGTTTTTGTTTTAAAGAGCTGTTCTGTAATTTTTTTCTGAGATATGCACCAAAATCATTCACTTTCTATAGGAGAACTCATCATGAACGCATGAGGGAAGGAGAAATTTTGATTGCTGAAATGGAAGAAAATCTGAAGAGTTTGCAAAAAGTTGAGAATGTGACAAGGTGCCATTTAATCACAGACAGATTCATTGGTAACTGTGAAGTAGATAACTTTGTAAAAGGATATGAAAGCAAACATGTAGCTGGAAGGCTGTGACTGACTTAAGGAAAACAGGCGGATTTCCCTTTCTTTCATGCATGCCCTGGCTCTTCCTTCCCCTGCCTACCCTCTGTGCACTGCTTCCATACCTCAGGCATTCTCCTCATCACTCACTTCCATTCCTCGCTCTGCAACTTCGCTTCCTGACATTCACCACATTGCAAAGAAACACTGGCCAACACACCTCGCAGCCAGCTGTGCCTGCACTAGCTCATCCTATCCTTCGGTACACCATGTCCTCAGGAAGCAGGCAGCAGGGGAAAAAGCAGGCTGTGGTCTGTAAATGTGTTAGTGGCTAAGCAGAAGTATCTAGTACATGTGAAGAGTAATCCATGCTTTCATCTGCAGTGTTGGCTCATTCTTCACAGTGAGGCATCCTTAACTGGTAATCAGTATCTTGGTAAGAAGACGCAGCTTGGAACTTTCAAATAGTAAAAAAACAAAACCAAACCAACCAAAAAAACCCAACCAACCAACCAAACAAAAAAATACAAACAGAAAAAACAAAAAAAAACCTAAACCACAAACCCCCACATATGTAAATAATATTCAATAGTTTGCAAAGCAAGACATTGCTGATGGAACTCTTACTCTTTACATCACTTGAAAGTCAAATCAAATTTAAAGCATGTATCAAAATCTGTTTTGGCAATCCTAATGGTGTATGTAAAATTAGGCATGGAATCAAGAGTTCAGAATTTCACGTAGCAGAGAATCAACAATATAGAACTTTAAAATCTATTGTGCATAAAAAATACTTGAGTTTTGTGTAATACAGTGTTTAAACAAGGTGGGACAGTTCATATAGCTGTCCTGTGAAGAATAAACAAATACATTCCTGATCATTTTCCATTGGAAGTATTCAAGACTTCTTTATTTCTCTGTATTTAAGAAGCTATTTCTAACAGCATGCTATTACCGTTATTAAAATAAACTCCTGCCTTCAATATTTCAAATTAATGTTTAACCAAAATATTCTCAAATTCTTTCAAATTGTACCCTACAGTGTTTTTTTCCTAGCTGCTCTTTATATATTTTAATGAGATGCAGGTTAATGTATGTATTATCCTTAGCAAACATTCACTTGAATTACTTTGCAGCACTCTGTGTTCTGGTAGTGTATTCACAGTTGCTTATAAACATTTTCCTTCTTCTGGGTAACTGCTTTGGCAACACTTCTATTTCTTAAGAAAGAAAACCAGAAGTGCTTGGAAAATACCCTCTAAATAAGTAGAACTCTGTGGCTAGAGAGCATACTCTTTCACCTCTTCTATTTGATCAATACCAAAGCTTTAGTAAAGAGAGTTTTACCTCAAAAAGTTTATCTCCCCCATCCCTACCTCCTCCTTCACATCTTGTGCTCTGAGAATGAATTTGTATTTGTGATGGAAAAGAAAAAACGGTCATATTGTAGAGCAGTGCAATTGTGCAGAAAAGGAAAGAAAAACATCAGAATCCCAGGGGAAGTATAAATTTCTCAATGTAGATTTCCTCACACACTGGTGCTGAAGACTATGCTAAGAGACCATTTCAGTTTGTCTGACAGGTGTCAACTAGACTAGCTCTAGACTGGTCTTCAAGCAGCCCAGAGGCAGGTTAAGGCAAAAAGCTTAACATGCTGTGGCAAAGGTAGTTCATGGATGTTACTTGATAAAGTATATGATTAGAGAGAGATATTTTCTTTAGCTGACTTGGTTTTTTGCCGTTTCTGTTTCAATCTGGGATAAGAATCATAGAATCATAGAGTAGTTAGATTTGGAAAGGACCTTAAGATCATCCAGTTCCAATCCCCCTGTCATGGGCAGGGACACCTCCCACTAAACCATGTCACCCAAGGCTCCGTCCAACCTGGCCTTGAACACTGCCAGCGATGGAGCATTCACAACTTCCCTGGGCAACCCATTCCAGTGTCTCACCACCCTTA
>JASSUY010048941.1:0-18901 GCA_032466535.1 Forpus xanthops
ATAGCAGCCTTCCAGTATCTGAAGGGGGCCTATAGGGATGCTGGGGAGGGACTCTTCATGAGGGACTGTAGTGATACAAGGGATAACAGGCTTAAACTTAAACAGGGAAGGTTTAGATTGGATAAGAGGAAGAAATTCTTTAGTGTAAGGGTGATGAGGCACTGGAATGGGCTGCACAGGGAAGCTCTGAATGCTCCATCGCTGACGGTGTTCAAGGCCGGGTTGGACATAGCCTTGGGTGGCATGATTTAGTGGGATGTGTCCCTGCCCCTGGCAGGAGAGTTGGAACTTGATGATCTTCAGGTCCTTTCCAGCCCTAACTATTCTATAATTCTATGATTTTATGAACTTACCAGAGATATCTTTTTACTTGATAATTAGCTTGGTGGAAAAGGCCTGTGCAATCATATAATTGGTTAAGGTCTGAAGTCCAAAGAGGAGGTTCAATTCACTTTTACTGACTTCTGTGTATTGAAAAGTTCACTTTACTTAGCACTTGATGAAATTTTCCTCTAATTACTGAAGGTCATTAAATTAATACTACCTCTTTATCCTAGGGAGAAACCACTAATGACTATCCAAGCTTCACCTGTTACGCAGATTATCGGATAGCATAATCTTTAGGTAATTTAATGCCTGAATTGGCTTGGAGTTAAACTTAGGCATTTTACTACTTAGGCAGGACTGGTTTATAACTCTTTTACGCCATGTGTGAAGAGTGCTAGGGTATGATACATATGTTTTTCTGTCTGAAAAATGAAAAGTAATCTGACCTTATTAAGTCTGTTGTTCTGTAAGCTCATTATCCACTGGACGTTTGAATTTGATATTTAAACTATGCTTTACAGTCTCCTGATCTCTTTGCTGCACACAATGGTAGATAGAGTAAGTTTAGCTTTACCAGGCGGAACAGATTGCAAGGAACAGTCACCCACCAGTGGTGATGATAAACAACCTTTTACAACAATTGTCTAGTTAAAACACCATTAACAATTAATGACATACATCAGAGAACTTACTGAACCCATTTAAGACTAATTTACTGGCTATAAAAATATGGCATGAAGAATTTATGGATCATTAACTTTTATTCCAGAATGAAATATTGCTGACTGAAACTCTCAAAAACTGTTGCAAACAATCACTCATTAAAACCACATGAAATTAAATTAATTAATAGCAGTTGGAAAGGAAATGGAGGCAAGGTTTGTCAGTGTTTTTGGGTATAGGAAGCTAACTTCTTATGCCACTGAACGGATGAAGATTGCATTTTCAGACAAGATTGAAATCTACAATTAAATAACTCAAATTTTTCATGTGTAATAAATTCTTCCTTTTTTAACCAAGAAACATTAGATCATGACTGATCAAAATTCCTAACATGGTCTATTATTCACAGTCAGTTCTTTTGAAACACTTAAAGAGACTATAACAATGTTAAAGTTAATTAACTAATTCCTCCAAATAGTTAATACATAAGTTCAACTCTGGCAGCTGCTCCAGCCCTATGTATTAGGATTTCAGTTATGCCTTTAGGCCAACACGAGGCTATTAGAAATGGATTAGAGCTAACTATAATTTCCTGTTCACTGTAGCCCAATGAGACTAATTCAGAGTGGAGATCCACTTGTTTGTAAGAGTAAAATAGTAAATGTCATGTACCCTAAAGTTCGATAAAGGGCTTTTAAAACAAGGTGAAATACTTGCACTGTTCAGTGCTGTTTCTGTAGGAAAGTGTTTTGTTTTTTTTTTTTTCTGGTTGTGATTTTTGTTTTCATGACAAATTGACTGCTGAGTAGTTCTGGAACAGTGACAACACTATTTTCACAATATTTTCTATATTATTCCAGTCTTGAGAGTGTAAGGCTTGAAGTTCACACCACAACAACTCCCTTGTCATTCACATTGGTTTCATTCTGAGACTTCTGTAATATTCTATATACTACCTCTTAAGTACAGTAGCACAACTAAAGAATTGGGCTTTAGCTAGTTTGGGAACAAAGCATTTGTTTGATATATAAAGTAAAAAGAAGGAAATTTTGGCAATCCCTAATATTTTCTATTACAACATTTTATCTCCTTTTCCACGACAGTTCAAGTGTCCCCACAATTTGAAAAAAGATTTTGCTATTTGACAGTAGAAGAACCAAGTCACAGGGTAAAATAGTACAGTATTTAAATTTCAGTTGTGTGGGCTCTGAATCAGAGTCCAAATTGCAGTACAGAGCATGGAGGTGGTTTGGAAAGTCGGTATCATCTATGGGAAACCAAGATAAACCAGCTTGAAGGGTTTATCTGTGAGGAGATCAAGTCACTTTTGGCATAGAGACAGGTTCTTCTCTCCAGTGAAGAGCCTCATGGTAGATATTGCAACAGTTTGAGAGACTTCTGCCTCTCCTTGATGACTATTTAGGTAAATGCCCTCAGTACTTATAGCTGAGGTGAATGGAGGGAAGGCAGGAAAAAGGGAAGCAGTGTTCACAGTTCACTACCCCAGAAAAAAAAGCAACTACAGCAATATTAGTGTGATTCTGTAGCTTTAAAATTTGTGCAGTCATTTAAGAGTTTGTATAGTTGTATCACAACCATATTCTTCGAGCATCTGGATAAAGGACCTTATTTTACCCTGGATGAGTAAGTCTCCACTGAGTGCACAGCTGATGCTTCTAGGACACTAGATGTCTGCCAAGAATTCAGATTTGGCAGTGACTCCCTTCTTTCAAAGTACATCCCACTAGCAGGTTCTGCAAGTCTGTAAAACCTTCAAAACAAGCCAAAATTGGGAAGTTTTTATGATATTGGTTTTGGAACTGAAAACATGGTGGTAAGCTTGATAAAGAGATGATGAAAAAGAGCATATTTTATGGTATCCTCAATATTTAATTTACCAACACAGCGCAAACTTTAGCAAAATGTCACCCTCAGTCTTAATATGTATGCTAGTGCAGCATCAGCAGGACTAAGTACATCATTTCTTAGTACACCATACTATTCTTATTTGGACCCTTGCCAGAGCAAAAGAGACAGAGATTCTATTTTTTAAATTAATATGGAGTTCTTTTTGGCCATCATCTGATTTTTAAAACGGTATACGTTGTATACTTTCAGCTTTAGTAAGGCTTTATTTTTATCTACAAAAAACCTTCCTCAGAGCTCACAGACTAATCACTTTCAAACTGTTTTACAGTGTGTAAAATTGTTGTCTTGACTTTACTCCAGGAAATCTCTGTCACTGGGTACATCAAAAAGACAATAGTCAGCTTGCAATAAAATCTGGTATATTTTTTTTCAGAACATTCCTCACTTACATATTGATTTTCAAGAACCATTCATGGTCTTCTTAAATTTTTATTAAATAAAGAAACATGAACTGAATCATGTAATGTTTGCTCATAGGGAAGACTGCACTAAGCTTAAATTAGAAAAGGCTGTATGATTAGCGATAGTGCTACCTCATGATATGCAAGTTCAATATAGTGAAACGATGTAATGGATAGATCCTCAAAGAAGGCAACTGGACATAGCTACATAATTATTTAAAATTAATATCTGTACATATATGTACATATATACATATATATGTACTCTGCTTAGATTCAGCTGGTGCAGAAAAATATATTAAGTTTTGAAGAAACAAAATAAAGCCCACATCCAAAGTTCCATTGTTTTATATTTTGCAAAAACACAGTATTTGTGCTTCAGAACATTTCATACACATTCTTTCTTAGGTTTGCATTTGCTGGATACATCTGTCCTCCACCATTGCTCAGATCTCTCTAACTTCAAAATCAAGTGAAAAAAAAAATCAGCTAAAACATTTTAGTTTTACCCAAATACATATGAAAAGGTGAAACTGTAATTTTTTTCAGGCTTTTAAAGCAAAATTATCACATAACCCAGTCTTCAATAATGCCTGTAAATGCATCCCCTCCAGAATATTTCAAGCTTCTATAGCTCATGCACAAAAAAAAACCAGCCTTTAGTTCTGTTCAGCATCATGATATCATGTTCAGTGAGAGTGCAAATATAATTTTCTATACCACTGTTGCTCTAGTTTGGTGGTCCAGGTATATAAATCAATACTGGTTGCCATATTTTCAAAATTTATTCTTCAATAAATTATTCTTTGTAAGTGTAGTAAACATTTTCATGTAAGGCAGGGAAGGACTATATAATTATGTAAAATTTTGGTAAATACAAAGTTAAAAGCCATCTGCTGTAACTCTCCTTTTGGACAACATATTTAATGAACAAGACTCTGGTACTGTCTTTTGGCTTTGGCAGGTTCTGATTCTTTCTTTGCTTAACCTTAAGGTTATGTGAGCATAATTGTGTGATTGTCAGTGCCATTGTCTCAGTGTAAGAAAATGAGCAATTTTTATTTTTATAATTTCTCTCAGCTTGCTCTTCCAGGTAGTTTTCCTGCACAAAAATGGGGCATGGGAGAGGGATATGAGACAACTTCTCTTTGAGTGATTTAGAAGGGAGGGGCCGCCATCACATCTTTCTTTAGGTTATTATTCTAAGAACAAATGTTCAGTTTCTTTCTAGTTCACTGTTTGGATGGAAGACATATATTACCAGGTTTTTATTGATCTGGTCTGAAAGGTAATCTTTTTTGTGGATGACAGAACATGTACTTCTTCTCATCCCTCTGTAGCATTTGTAATAATTTTGTGAGGCCTTCAGTAGGTGATGAAATTTGGATTAATTAATCTGTTTGTGTGTGTGTGTGTGCATGCACCCATGGTATACACTTTTGGTTTGGGTTTTCAGATACTAGGGAGATAAGAACCATAGAAAAACATATTAAAAATTATCTTCCTACTTGTTCCTCTCCTCTTTTTTACTTCTCTTTTTATATACACAATGAAGTTTATGACAATAAATTGAGGTTACTTCCTGTTTGTGAAGTAATAACTTTCCTCTTTGATGAATAAATTGATTCTGAGGGCCATGTTAGCATTATTTCATTAACTCAAAGGCCAAAGATCTTCTAATCTATCAGCCTAGGGTGTAATTATTACTAAATTAAAAGGAAGTACCCTTGAGATATTGTGGGCCAAATCCTCAGTTGGTTGAACTAGGCATTGCCCCACTGAAGTAATAGCAAGGAGATGTGCATATTCACTGAGAAACAATCCAGCATTGATTATAAAGAGCCCTAGGAATGATTACTAATAGCTTAGTTATTGAGAAATAACTTCCAAGCGGTTAACTCTGTCTACTTTAAATTATTTTAACTAATTTTGAGCACATAAATTGAGGAGTTTAATTTACCTATACAGCAGCAATGGAGACAAGGGGGCTTCTTCAGAGGGTAACTGAAAATGGTTATCCATTTACAATAAATGGTTATCCATTTATACCAGGGCTGAAATTAGTTGATTATGTTCTCTGTCAGGAGATAATAATGTGATTGCATTCCCAAACAGATGTATGACTTAGCACTTGCTCATTGATGCCAGAGAGCGAAGCCAGAAGCAATCTCTATGGGCTGATGTCACACATCATATAATGCTAACTAAAAATGATACTGAAACTTATCTTACCAATCATTTGACCCAGGGCTGTGAAGAGGGGCTCTGAAAGTTACCATCAGCACAGAAATGTGCTGCTTCCACAGTTTTCCCCAGTAAAACATGGAGCTGTAGTGAAATATTATTAATCAGAAATGCAGAGATGTAAAGAGAGCTCAGGAGTCACTTTTTTGTCTTCCTTCCCAGAGTGACAGGAAACATATCAACTTATAGATGCTAATATATATTTTCCCTAATGGCTCTTAATCCACCTGGCAAAGGAGATTCCATAATGTTCTGGGCAATGATTTACAGTGTTTCTTTTTATGACTATTCCCCTAATACCTATGCTAAACCTGTTTTGCTGTAAAGCTGTTAAGTCCCTGTTGTCCTTCCCCAGGTGGACATCAGGAACTGATTCCCATGCTTCCCAGACAAGACTGAAAGTTGGCAGTCAACTTTCAAGGAGAAAGGATGAATCCAGAACTGCTTGCAAGTGGGCAGATGTAGAAAACAAACCTTGTGACTCCTGGCGGAGTCCTGGGCAGTGACTCTTGCTTCTGGAATCTCTTCTTCCTACCTAGAACAGCTTTGACTCTACTCATCCAAGCCCTTTGCTTGGTAGTGATAACAGCAGCTGGCAGCATGGCTTTCTAGGGCTTTGTGCACAACTCACAGCCAGTTAGCTGCCTCCAGCCATCTGCCACAGCTGCCCCTATTCGCCCATCATAGAGCTCTCTCTGCTTTTACATGTTAAAGGATTGCTGTATCTCCTTCTTAGCTTGATTTTTTTTTTCCCATGAGGCTTTTATCCTGTTTTTAAATGTTCTGTCATTCTTATGGCTTTGTCTGCTGGCTTCCCCCTAAATTGTGTTTGGAGTAATGTGTGTTGAACAGATGGGGTGCTGTGGTGCAGTGGATTCCTGACGGACTGGAAGCAGAGGTGAATGAGCACATTATGTTTCTCACCTGTGACATTCTTCAAAGTTTCATCCAGAATTATATTTACCTTGCTTTTTTTTTCCTCCAGGAGTGTCACAATTTCTACTCATACTCACTCAGCAAACTTCTGTAAAGGCAGGTCCCTTTCTGATGGATTTCTGCCTACTCAGTTTTTCATTTTGTAATTGTGTATCTAATGTATCTTTCTGTTGTAGTGCTCTGCATTTGTCTTTATCAGATTTCAAGTTTGACGTCCAATGTATCAAGATCAATTAGATTTCTGATATTGCCTTCCCTTGTGTGCTTAACATTATGTCACCACAAATGTCTAAAGTGTATTCTCTATTCTGCCACCCAAGTAATTCATGAACACATTGAATCAAACTGGATTTAGGACAATCAGTGGAGATTCCTGCTTGAATCATTCCAACGCTGATAATGTATTTGGGCCATTTGTGGTTTAAATGTATTTTCAGTCAGTTTTGCACCTATTTTATGGTTATTTTATCTAGGTCATGTTTCTATGATTTGTGCATACTGAGATATGCAAAATAAATTCAAAAACCTTATAAAAATATTTCTCAGGTATTACTGTGTCTTTTTTCAATCACCAGAGCAGCTATCCTTCTGCAAGGAGAGAGTAGATTGATTTGACATGATTTACTCTTGAGAAATCTATTTTGGCAGTTTTAATCAGCTTAATATCCTAAAGAAGCTTATACATCGATTATTTAATTCTTTGTTTAATATTGCTTCTGACACTGAAATAGACTATGGTCCGATTCCCCCCTTTTAATGATAGGTAGTATGCTGACTTCTCTGCCATCTTTTGGATACTTTCTCTCCCTCAAGTTATCAGAGGCAGTTCAAATGCCCCAGGGATTACTTTGGATGATTCTTTCAGTGCTCAGTGGTGAATTTCACCAGGAACCAGTAACTTAAATACACTTGAATTAACTAAATATTACTGAACCTACTCCTTCTCTGTTCTGGCCTCTATACTATTCTCTTTTAAGTGAATTGCAGTAACATTTGCTCTCAGTTAATCTTTTTCATAAAGACTAAAGCAAAATAAGTATTTGAAGATTTGACTTTTTTTATGCCTGTTATAATGCTGCTCTCTCCCATTAAATGATGAACCTATATTTTCCTTTATTTTCCCCTGATTTCAAATGCATGTCCTTATTGGTATTAATTAATTTTGCACTTCCGATTTTATCTTCCATGCTTACGTTGTCCCATTATGCACTTCTTATGGGTATAGATGATGGTGCTCTAATTTGTCTTATTGGGGCTGTTGAAAGATCCATTTCATCACCACCCTTCTGCTAGAGGTTACTGTTTCCATAGCTGAGGTGTCCCTAATCTGTCATCATGGTAGATTAGGTGGGTTAGTGTAAATCATTGCTACGCTGAAATCCAGAAGCTGCTCTACAATACCCGCAGTCATATGCTTTTCCTACTTGTATTTTGAGTTCCAAAAAACTCTGTATTTTCATCTTTTTCTGCTGCCTACTCCCTTTCACACAGGCACATGTGGCTGTTGTGCTTTTCATGTAACCTTTTTCAATAGCTGCCACATCTTTTGCATTTCTATTCTCAGCAGTTGCTTACCCAGGAAAACCTACTTCGAGGAGGTTCCCTGACTTTATTAAAATATGCATACTTTGAAAAGCATGATTAGTTATAGAAGAAATAAATATAGATATTGACAACGCCTGAAGTGAACAAAATAACTACTTTTCAAAAGAAGTATTTCTGCCCGAGGCCTGTAAAGCATACATCTATTATGTAAAGCAAGAAGGCTGATGACTTTTCTTGCAATTAGAAAACGTTTCAGACATTTAACTCAGTCTATCTTTGGTTCACATGCAAAATCTTAATTTTGACATATGTTCTAAATGATCAGGCATGTAAACTAGTAAAGATTGTCTTAGAACCAATGCATTTCATTCCCATATTAGTTTCTGCTTGTCCTCTATAAGCTTTGATTTGCATAGCAAAATGGAATGGCAATGAAAGGTTTAAAGTAAGAAAGTAAGCTTTGTTGTTGCAGGACTCTCAAACTTGAGTGTGAAGCATGGGTGGTCTCATTTGCTATTCTCAGCCTTTTCCTTGTCACGTGAACCGGTTGTCAGAGAACTTTTCACTCTTTCCGTGAGATGGTTAGCATAGCTACAGTCCTGAAGCAAAGCATATTTGATGAGTTGTTACTAACAACATAGAAGGGATCCAATCAGTTATAAGTCTAAAAGAAACTAATAGTAAATACTCAGAGAAAGATGCACATTGTCTTTAATCTGCTACATGATTGTAGTGTTATTGAGTAGCTTTGGACTTACTGGTTTAGCGGATAGCACTGTTCTGTGCTTAAAACAATTGATTGGACGTCATCCTATTGATACATTGGTAAGAGTGGTACAGTGAGTGCTTTAATTGTTAACGTATTCTTGGCTGGGAAAAAAAGGAAATTATTTTACCGACAAGCCAGTGAGATGGTTGACATTAATTAGAATTCAATATTCTTGAAAATAATGCTGCTAATGTGTAGCCATACTGAAAGTTCAAGAAAAAAAAAAATCACTGCAGAATGAAGGATAAAGAATTAAAAGGGGGAAATGTTAATTTGTTCATTTCCCAAGATTTTTCCACTTGACCTAAGAGGAAATGGTTTTATCTCTAATGCCTATGACATCAGCACTTAAGTATTAGAGAGTCTTTCTAGGAAAATACACTGAAGTAAGTTTTTCTATATTGCCCTTGATTAAAGAGGTCAGTTTTGAAGCGCCAAGTAGTACAACTAATTCCAACTGCAAAAGGGTGAGCAGGATCTCAGCCTCTTAAAGAGAAGAAACATAAATGAGAGGTTTTCAATCAGCTAAGCCTGATGAATTTTCTCTGAGGGTACTTAGAGAATTGACTGATGAAATCTTATGGCTGTTCACAGTTATCTTGGAAAACTTGGGAAGGGTGAAGGAGCTGCCAGGAAATTGTCTCTGGACAACTATGTTTTTTTTTTTTTTTTAAGAAATGGTGCTGAGAAATTTTTAAAAAGAAATGAACAATCAAATAAAATATTTCTAAGCACCTAAAACATAAGGAGGTGAGAAACAGTCATTACTGATTATATAAGAGCAAACAATATGAAAAAATATAATTTCTTTCTCAAAGTGGCTAACAGACCTTGCTCACTGAGAAGAAACAGCACACTCTATCTTTCCTGATCTTAGTAAAACTTATGACACTGTCCCACATGACAAAACAAAGGAAAAACTCATCTAGACAAAAAAATGAGTTTGAAAACTGTACTTAGGGAGTAGTTAGTGATGTTTCACTGCCAAACTGGAAGGCTAAATCATATGGACTTTCACAGGAAGCTATCTTGGTTATTGTACTATCTGATACTGTCATTAATAACCTGGATGGTGGAAGAGAGGGATGTCCATTTTAACACTGCATGGCATGCAAATCTTTTAGTTGAGTCAGTGCCAGAGCAACTTAGACATAAATAGCTTTATTTTATTGTCTTGCTGTAGCCAGGAAGTTAGAAGTGCAACTGTGCTAGCTTCCTCACTTAAGAGAGCTCTCCCTCTAAAAATTTATTGTGCTTTATGCTAGAAGGGTTGTGCAAGACCAGGCTGGGCTCCCAGAATCAGCGGTAGAGTCAGTTTTCACTCAGCAGTGATTCTCTCCCCATTACTCATTGGTAATGGTGCTCCTCATACTTAATGAGCACGACTGCATATTCACCAAATTAATGTAAATGTTTTTGTTTGTGTGCTGAGTGTGTGGGGAGAGCAGGAGCATGCACACTGTTCAACGGCTGTGTTAATGTCAGTCATAAAAAATTGGTAGGCTGCAGGACTGATGAGCATTTCCAAACTGTGACACTGCAGCCAATTGGATCAGTTGTTTGACTGCCAAACACATCATTAATTTAGACATAATGGCAGTGAAACAAGCAGCAAGTAAAGGGGGATGGGGCTGAAAGGCACGAACCAACAGGTTTCATTAAAAAAAAATTAAAGCAAAAAAGGATTTTGTTTGGCTTTGTTTGCACTCATTTGCTGGCATGTTGAACTTTACTAATTGATTCCATTAACAGGAGACCTGTCTTTGTGAGGAGACTGGAGTTTTAAGCACAAATGCTTTTACAGATTGAGTATATTATAAAGTTGATGTATTTGGCCTCTTAGGTAAGATGAAAAACAAAATCCTTGAAATTCCGGTAGCAGAACACAGTGTTCACGTCTACATGAGGCCCATAATGACTTCCTTATCAGCACACTTTAAAAGGAACCAGAAGTTGAGAAAACTGCAAGCAGGGTCCTTAGGGGAAAGACATCTTCGTGAGGATTCCTTATGAGGTTCTTCTTTAATCTTCCACTAGGAAGATCTGCTGCACTTTCCATTAGATGGTGGAAGTTTCTCAGTCCCAGAGAGTTCCACACCCAGGGTCTGCTTGCCCAGTTCTCTAGCTGTGCCTCTTCCTTTATCAGGAAAGGGGCAGGATCTGCTCTGTTTTGTAAAGCCAGGCAATGTAAGGCTTTAAAGAGAACTTTTTAGGACAGAAATGGAGATTAAAGTTATAGATTGAAAAGGTGAACTCCCTGCAGAACCATGCCTCCTTTTGCTAGATATGTTCAAGATGCTATGGTACCCCTAATTTAATTCTTATCATATCAGTGCTATTTTCACATACAAAGGCTTTTGCCTTATAATAGTGGTGATGTTATGCATGTGAATCATCAGCAATCAGTGGAATTGATAAGGAAAACCACTGGATTCACACACTTGGTGCTCATGAACCACATGTGATAGACTGTAGGATTCTGAGAAATGCTGAGAAGCAGTGCGGTGTAGTTCAATAAATAATACTTGGATATCCTCCATTACAATGCCAGTGAGATGGCCTATATTAGTAAGCCAGACCATACCTCTCTTCCTAGACCAGATGAAGGACATATGTGACAATCAGACTCTTTCGTATGGCTGAATCTACACGTGTAACTCTGTGACACAATTAGACTTGCAAACCAAAGACTTGTCTTTTTTAAGAGTGGTTACTTTACTTGAAAATAAATTGGGAGGATATAAAATTTATGACCCAAATAAAACATGGTAAGTATAAATTATGTCTAAATCTGTTTTGAAACAGCACAGACCCAAATGTTCTTTGCTTTAAACCAAAATTTTCAGTGGAATTCATGAAGAAAAGGTTTCCTTTACACTGCAATATATTTCTCAAAGAAAAATTCTAGCATAGAAGGGACACTCAGGTAACACATTTAATGACAATTAATGGTTAAACTGAAACCAGTGGTAACAGATTCCAACACAAACCCACTGTGTGTGCTGCTCATGTGTTTTGTGAATTAGCAGAGAGAAAGGTAACAGCCCATGAATCTTTTTTGCTGCTCAAGATAACAATAGTATTTTTGTGAATGCTGTATGACTACTAATAGAAATCTGAAATGGTTTAGCAATTAGATCAGCCCTATCTATCTTGCAGCCAAAAGAAGTGGACTTGTCTTCCTTCCAATCCACTGCCAGGGCACTGTCATTCCATCTGAAGTCTATATTGTATTCAGTATTTAAAACTTTCTTGAACACCAAACTAATTTTCTGCTTGCAAACTAATAAGAATAATAAGAACCCATTCTAATAAGAATAAGTAAGAACCCATTGAATCGATCATATACTGAAGAATAATGATGATAATTATAAATAAAGCAGAGATCACCAAGAAACGATCACCCTTTTATCCAAGCCATGAAGGTGGTGTGAGAACACTTGTACTGCTAGGCCAGATCCATAGTCTAGCAGGAGACCACACTACGTGCAAAAAAGCTGAAGAGGTACCAAGAAAAAACTTAGGACTGGTACAATTCATAGGAGGACAGTTAGATTCAGTAGAGAAATCTGAGAGCTGTGTGCTTCTGGAAACCATTTGAGAACGTGAGGCATTACAAAATATTCCAGTAATAGTATAAGTTTATTTAGTTCAGTGTGAAAGATATTCCCATCAGAGTTTGCAAACCCAGCAACCACCAGGAGACCTCAGAAGGTGGTATGTCATGCTTCCACTTTATAATCTCTTATCAATATTGTTCAGTTTAAGGGATCTCTGGCTAGATTTCATTATATGAAAGCTAGCACTAGTCATATAAATCTTATGGACAATCTCTTTTTTTTTTTTCAAAGTTCAAAAATGCATCCTGCTCCTTTGAAAACTCTATATATCTGTATGCAATCTAGATGATAAACAAATACCACTGGGTCCAAATTATGAGGAAAGTTGGTCTAGCACCAATGGAAATCATTGTTTCAATAATATATCCTGTCACTTTAGAACTTGTCTCCATGGGGTGCTACAATGGTCAAAAGGAGTATCTGTTCACTAGAAAATAAAAAGGAAGTTCCAACAGCTCCTGAACTTCTGAAAAAAAACTTGTGTGTTTTTAAATTACTATGTATAACCTATCAGTAATATTTTTTAATGCTGATAGTGTGGATGACCAATACAGAATTTGCAGTTGGAGGGCATTTGTGCAGGCAGTGACAGAATGCAATGGCTGTATTCATCTTACGTGGCTTGTCTGCAGTGAAAATGGTTACATGTGAACCATTTCTCTAATTGAAGAAAAACTGCTCATCTAGAACTCTGCTGCATTATGCAAAAAACCCAAAAATTTTTAATGAGCTTTTGATACACAAGATTCTACCCTCAAGAAACCCCCCAAACAATCTTTTCCTAAGAGACTTCTCTTATGATCAGTAGATTCTGCTATTCCACAAGTAACATGAATAAGGAGAGGGTTATGTGCATAAAAGCTAAGGTATAAATGCCTGTCATCAACAAAATGATCTCAAAACTGCTCATGAGGTGGCCTCTCATAGGCTGACTGTCCTTTTAAATACAACCGTATTTTTTCTTCTAAACTAATTCAATTTCTTTTTTTTTTTTTTTTTTTTTCAGTTCTGTTGCTATTACATAAGTGGCAAAATCTTATTAATGGGAAAAACCCACTTCATTTAATGACATAAAGCTGACAATATGTGGAGCAGCTTCTGACAATTGACTTGTGCCATTTTAAACTTTTGGTTTGTTTTGAATGATAGCACTGCTTGGTAGAAATAAAACCTTCTAAAATGTGGATGCTGCGGTGCTATTTTCATGAATCTACAGGCATCCAGACTGAATCAATAGTTCTAAGAGTAGTGCAAACTGTACCGTTCATCTTAATGGAGTGTTTACTTTGAAACCTATTTATAACCTTGTAAACATTATTTTTATTATTTATTGATTTACTAGCTTACTAGGATGGAAGTTCAGACTTCCTTCTGTAGCAAATGGAGTTTTTTGAGTGCATACTTTATCTGGTCCTCACCCTGCCAATTTCACCAGTGCACACCAGAAAATTGGGCTAATTTTCCACTCCAAACCATACCTAAAAGTAAAGATCTTCCTGAAACATCAAATAGGAGATCAGATATCCTCAGAAACCAATGCCAATGGGAAATTCTGGGAAAGGAAGAAATTACCAGATGTCTTGTTGAGTATCATTACTGAAGTTGGCAACTGAGAAATCAAGAGCTAGAAGCTTATTTCCACCAGAATCAAACAAGGCCTGGTGGTATTTGATTTGTTCTCAATTGCAATTCATGGCCTGCTTCACAATAGTATCAACTGATCTGAGGAAAAAAGGATGCCCATAACTTCAAAAACCCTGAACTATCAGCAGAGAGTAAACAGAAGCAGCGCCAATGTTGAAGACATAAGAAACATATTCCTGCATGTAAGTGCAAATTTTGACAGAGGGAAGGTAAATGAAACCTTATTGACTCTGTCTTTCACTGCTGAATGCTCTTATAGGACTCTTAAGTTATGAAGACTGATTCTTTTGTTTAGTAATACAGACTTCCACTAATGCTTATTTCTGTAACAGAGTCAGAAACACATCTATATCAATTTGCTTCACAGTCATGCTCTGTAATTAATTTTATTTAAATACTTAATATTTCAGGACATTTCACTAAGGAATATAGAAAGATTAAATAACTCTTCTACAATATTCCAGCATCTTAAAAGAGTAATACAAAATTTCTGCTGAAAAAAGAAAAAGACATCAGAGTTGCATAGATTGCCAGCTGAAGGAAACCATTCACAACATGGGCAGACAACTGTTTTGTTGTGTTCAGTGATGAAGCAAGCATGGACTCTTCCTTCAGTGAAGAAGAGGGATTGCCAAATGACCAGCATCCCAAGAGCAAGCAGGCACATGATGACATGCATGAGATGACACAGCAAAAACAGTACCAACCACTGAATGCTTCCTTCCTCTGTCTGACAGAGAAGTAATAAACCTGCAACCATCACCTCCTTACAAACCAAGAGGAAGGAAACTCCAGCAGAGGTGCTTGTTAATGAAATAGAAATGTTTTTATCCAGCATTTGGCATGCTATGGGGGGAGATGACTCTGTAATGGGTTCAGTCCCCAGAGGAAGAACACAGCACCCTCTTCTCCCACTGATGGCAAGGGACCAGGGAGCTTGTGCCCAGCTCCTCCTCATGCCAAACTGATGCAGACAGACTACACAAAATTTGTCTGTAAATTAAGAAAGAGCAGCCTAACTTCTTTGCTATTTGAATTCACATTCGAGTAAATTAAACTGGAAACATGGGGGACAGCAGGGGGTTAAATAGTCTAATCTGAAATGGACGTGCCAGATTTGAATTGTTAAAATCCCTGATCAGCCACGAGATGGTTCAGCACAAGTGTGATGTTGAGTAGGCGTCCCTCAGTCTACGTACTCTTCTGAACTGCTTTTGTCTCAAAAAATCTCATGACATGTCTCTCGTATGGGCTGAAAGCTCATCCTCGTGTCAGTCAATCAGACAGCATAAAAATAGAGCTTTCTCTCGGCATATCAGAAGAACAGAGACATTTCCTTAATATTTCAACTATACTCCTGGTGGCCCGTCTTGGAAGTCTGTCTCGAACTGGCCCATGCAAGGTGTTGCATTTAGAAGGAAAAGACAATGTTGGTGAGGGGTAATCAGGGAACAACTTTCTCATAAAAACACAGTGAAGCGCTGAGAATCTCAGGATACGCAGGACCACAGAGTTTCCCTGCACAATACTGAGGGTCCTGAGAACAACCCTGGATCAGAGCTGCAAGGGTCTAAAGTTTGGACTATGTTTTCCTGAGAGCGGTTATAAGGCAGCAGTTAAACACCACTAATGCCCTCATGAATTGAGCCATGGTTCCTTGGTGGTTTCAAGACTAATTAAAGCATTTTGTTCTAAAAGCTTGTGAAAAAATCCTCAAAAGCTTTGATTTCTGACAGTGCCTCTTCTTTGTATCATGAAGACATTTTCTCTGACAAGATTGAAACAAAAAGGGCTTTTAACTGATGTAATGTCTTCCTCACCATTTATTGGACCTTTCATTCCCTAGTAGCCCAGCAGAACCACTGATTCTTTCAAATCCATCTTATTGCATAGGTATTTACAGAATGTGTTATTTTGTATGTGTGTGTGTTTCTATATTCCCTCTAGTTCTCCTAATTCTTAGCCCATCTTTGACCTGTTTTAAATTGTGCTATTTGTCTTCACCTGGGTTTGAATTCCATTCTCCAAAAGACTTGTTTCTGATAGAATGACAGTCCGCCATCTGAATGTGGGTTTTTTAAAAAAACTTTCAAGTTCCTGTAATATACTTATGGTTCTTAACATACGGCATGAAATTTGGTCAGAATTAAATGTGTATAAGTGTAGATTAGTTTTTAGAAAATATTATAATTTCAGTTTTCAATCTAAGTAAAGTTTGGGTGAGTTTAGCTGTAAGTCAGCATGAGTTACTGATCTGTTCAAAGCAGATAGTCCAACCTCAAAATTGCAGTGGCTGGAACAGTATGTACAAACACTGCTGGCTGTATGGTTATTTAAGTAGCAATACCTCCTACTTTGCAGTTTTCATTAGTTTCCTATATTTAAGTAAAGAGCCTGTGAATGGTGGCTGAAGTAGAGAAAATGGGCTGTTTAGGTCTTTGAAAGCATTCCAATGTTGTTCTGTTTGCTAAGAATAAAGTAATAAAATACAACATATCTAGTCATTCAAAGATCTTATAATGATTAACATTGCTTGGATGATCTGAAAGAGGAACCCGCTCAGTAAGATTCCATGGGATATAGCCCTAGAGGAAACAGGGCCCAAGACTGTTGGTTGGTATTCAAGGATCACCTGCTGCAAGCTCAGGAGTGTTGCATCCCAACTAGAAGGAAGTACAGCTGGAGGGCCAGGAGACCTCCTTGGATGGATAAGGAGCTGCTGATGAAAATTTGAAGGAAAATAGAGGCTTATAAAAGGTGGAAGCAAGGACAGGCGGCCGGGGAAGAATACAGGGATGTTGTCTGGGAAAATAGGGACCAGGTTAAGAAAGCTAAGGCCCAGTTAGAATTAAACTTGGATAGGGATGTGAAAGGTAGCAGGAAGGGATTCTATAAGTACACAATAAATAAAAGATAGATCAGGGACAAAGTAGGCCCCTTTGGGAAGCTATCAGGAGAACTGGCTACCCTGGATTTGGAGAAGACTGAAGTTTTTAATGACTTCTTTGCCTCGGCCTTCACTGACAAATGATCTGAACACACCAAGCAAGACTTGGAAGGCAGATACAGGGACTGTGAGAATGAAGACCCTAGGCTCACTGTAAGAGAGGTTCTGATATGAGACCATCTTAAGAACCTAAATGTGCACAAGTCCATGGGACCTGATAAAATCCATCTGTGGGTCTTGAAGGAGCTGGCAGATGAAGTTACTAAGCCACTGTCCATCATATTTGAAAAATCATGGCAGTTAAGTTCCCGATGACTGGAAAAAGGGAAACATAGCCCCCATTTTCAAGAAGAGGAAAATGGATGAGCCGGGGAACTACAGATCAGTCAGTCTCACCTCTGTGCCTGGCAAAATCTTGGAACAGATTCTCCTGGAAGGCATGCTGAGGCACATGAAAAACAACAAGGTTCTTGCTGACAGCCAGAATGGCTTCACTAAGGAGAAATTCTGCCTGATCAATCTGGTGGCCTTCTATGATGGGGCTGTGGAACTGATGGACAAGGGTAGAGCAGTTGATGTCATCTACCTGGTCTTGTGCAAAGCATCTGACATGGTCCCACATGACATCCTTGTCTCTAAATTGGAGAGACATCGATTTGATAGATGGACCACTCAGTGGATAAAGAACTGGCTGGATGGCCACACACCAAGTGTTGTGGTTGATGACTCAATGCCCAGCTGGAAACCAGCAATGAATGGTGTCCCTCAGGGATCAGTGTTGGGACCAGTCCTGTTCAACATCTTTATCGGTGACATGTACCGATTGAGTGTGCCCTCGGCAAGTTTGCCAGTGACACCAAGCTGTGTGGTTCGGCTGATACGCTGGAGGGACCTTGACACACTTGTGTGATGGACTGATGCCAAACTTATGAAGTTTAACCATGCCAAGTGCAAGGTCCTACACCTGGGTCAGAGCAATCCCAGGCACAGCTACAGGTTGGGCAGAGAAGATATTGAGAGCAACCCTGTGGAGAAGGATTTGGGGGTGTTGATCAATGAAAAAATGAATATCAGGTGGGTACACTGTGTGCTCACAACCCAGAAAGCCAACCGTATCCTGGGCTGCTGTCGTGGTTTAAGGCCCTTACTCAGTTCTGCTCACTCACTCCCCACTCTTTATTCCCCAGTCCCAGGGGGGTGGGGAGAAGAATCAAAACAATGCAACTCCCACAGGCTGAGATAAGAACAGTTTAGTAACTAAGGTATAACATAAACCACTACTGCTACCACCAATAATAATGCAAGAGAAATACAAGGAAAGAGAATACAACTGATCTTCACCTGATACCAAGACTGACCATTTCCCCCCACCCTTCCTGGTCTCTTCTCTGGTTTACATCCCAGGCATGACGTGTTTGGTGTGGAATACCTCTTTGGTCAGTTTGGGTCAAGTGCCCTGCCTCTGCTTCCTCCCGGTTTCCTTCTGGCTTCCCTTCCTCCCTGCCAGAGTATGAGGCTGAGAAAGTCCTTGGCCAGTCTAAACATTCTAAGCCATAAACTATAAACATTGGTGCTTATCAGCACTGTTCCCAAGCTGAAAATCAAACCCACAGCACTTCGCCAGCTACTACGAAAAAAAAAAAATGACTGCTGCTACTGAACCCATGACAGCTGCATCGAAAGGAACATGACCAGCAGGTCGAAGGAAGTGATCCTGCTCCTCTACTCTGCTCTTATGAGACTCACTTTTAGTATTGAGTGCAGTTCTGGTGTCCTCAACATAAGGATAACATGGAACAGTTGGAACAAATCCAGAGGAGGGCCACAAGGATGATCAGGGGACTGGAGCACCTCCTGTATGAAGATAGGATGAGAG
>JASSUY010048944.1:0-34756 GCA_032466535.1 Forpus xanthops
ACTCCAAGCCATAACTATAAACACTGGTGTTATCAGCACTGTTCCTAAGCCGAAAAATCCAAAACAGTGCTCACCAGCTACTGCTTAAAGAAAAATGACTGCTGCTGCTGAACCCATGACAAAACAGCAGAAGAGTTAACAGGGAAAGGTATGTGGTAAAAATGATGCTCCATTAGCACATTTTTAGAATAAGCTTAATGCTCAGTATAGAAATAGCTATTTTATGAAAGTCAAAGAAAAAAATACAGCATTTGCAGACTGTAGTGTAATATTCTGTATTCAGAGCCTCAAGGATGCCCCCTATTGGTGTTCTGTGAAGACAACGTACCCGAGTACCAGAGTACCTGTGTTTCTAGTGAATACAACTGTCATATTGTTGTACAAATGTACACATAATTTTATTTCTGTGCTATGAAACAAGATGCATACATGTTCAGTGCTTATGGGAAGGGACAAAGCAGAATCCAGAACTTTGGTCATAGGTAATAAGGAAATAAAAAGTTGATAGTTCAGGTATATGGTCATTAAAAAAAAAACCCAAAAGTTGTATTAGTTGCTAAAGATCGTACCTGTCAGGGGCTTGAAGTAAGAACTTCAGTCAGTCCTTTAGTCTTAGGAAATCACTATGTGAAAAAAGTGCCAAGTGTTCAGGATTCAAATAAGTTGAAGTATTCAGAGTTTGCTGTATTGCAATATGAGTGAAGCTGCAGCAAGCAGAAATTAATATTTCATATGTATAGTGTGGGCAGAGAAAGGGAAAAGAAAGTGAAAAGTAAACCATGGTATGAAAATTACTGTTATTTCTATTTAGGTCATCTTCTATATAACATGGTAACCTGATGTCCTAGATTTTGGTATTGTTGCATAATTTTATTACTTGGCCAAAAAAAGTAATGTGAAAGGGTACAATTCTGAATAAAGTGCAATGATGCAAAAATGTTAGTTGGAGCCAAATTCTGTATTATGGTGATGAGTTAATAACAGTGTAATTATGAGGTATAAAATTTGTGGCTTTATGGCCTGATAAACTTAGATGTAGCAAGATCAATCTATAATTCAAATAAAAGTGAAGAGAATTAGTCAATCTGGACAAGTACTGGTCATGCATCTCCTCCACAGAGGGCATGATGTGGGATCCTTATGCTTTTCCTAAGGAAGCAAACCATGGCCTGGCACAAGTGGAAACAGGATCAGCTCCAGGTTTTCTGTTGTTTCTATGGAAACAAACTCCCACTTTGTTTACGAGGCAGAGGAGATGTCTTATAATGTATGATTAAGGGGATGAAGCAGTGCACAAAACAGGTGAACCTTGAAAAAAATCCTGGAAACCCAGCCACTGCAGAGCCAGGGCTTAACAAAAACTCATCTGAGCACTTTGCTAGTTAAATGGAGAAGAAAACTAAAACATCAGCTGTTGCTTTAGGGAGGATGGATTACTGCTATTATGGCAACAACTGTTTCAGAGGTTCCTAAATTGTCTTCTATCTCACACTCAAAACTGCCACATTTGAACGCTGAGAAATATTCTTTCACTTCCAGCTAAATGCACTTTAATGGCTTCCAGATAGCCATAAAGTGTGCAACAGGCATAATTCTTCAAACAGGATATAACATCTTGTGTGTTTCTTGATTATCCAACTCAATCTGATTCTCTACAAATTTCCAGAACCTCACACTTTTGTATAAGATATATTTCTAATAGAATGCATTCATTTTCCAGCTTGGATATCTTTATGTTATACTGTGAGGATTTATCAGTCCCCATCAGTCTGTCAACCTACCCCCTAAATTTCTGTAACAAGATTTTTTTCAATGATCTCCATTAACTTGGAGGCCATATTTGCCTTTCTCCAAGATTTTTCAACCCAGTAAATTCAGGATATTTGGCTGTAGGTCAGTAACTTGGTCTAAAATAATAGAACCAAATAAAAGGCTGCATCCAGTGAAGACAGGCTGAGAGAGCTGGAGTTGTTCAGCCTGCAGAAGAGAAGGCTCTGAGGGGATCTTAAAGCAGCTTCAAGTGCCTAAAGAGGAGTATAGGAAATCTGGAGAGGGACTTTTTGCAAGGGCATGTAGTGATAGGACAAAAGAGAATGGCTTTAACCTGACAGAGGGGAGATTTGGATGGGATATTAGGAAGAAATTCTTCCCTGTGAGGGTGGTAAGACCCTCGCACAGGTTTCCCAGAGAAGCTGTGGCTGCCCCATCCCTGGCAATGCTCAAGGCCAGGTTGGACAGGGCTTGGAGTAACTTGGTATAGTGGTAGGTGTTCTTGCCCATGGCAGGGAGTTGGAACTGGAGGTTCCCTCAAGGTCCTTCAGGGTCCCTTACAACCCAAACTGTTCTGTGATTCTGTGATGAAAATGGTGGGGTGTATAAATGTTTTGTATGAATTATTTTGTTTCTTAGAGTTACTCAAAAAGAATCTGTGTATCCCTCAGTCACACAATCTTCACTGATATCCTGTGTATTACCTTAATTTTGCCTCCCGTGGTCCTCAAAAGCCTCTATAGGTAAAAGAGAATATCATAGACTATCTCAAGTTTGAAGGGGACCCATAAGGGTCATTGTAAGTCAAGGTATTTGATGTTTACTACATCTCTGTAGTAAATGAGTATTTTGGAATGATATTGGGATAAAAGCTCTTAAATAGTATTTTTCTCAAACTCATTGCACAAAAATACTTGCATATAAGTAATTCTACTTATTAATATTAGAGTTAGTAATTCTGAGACTACTGTGCTGTCTGCTGCCCTGCAAGCTTCAGTCACTGGGACTTTCTGGTTGCTTGGCTTTCATTCCTATTGTTTATTCATGCATCTTAAAAGAATTGATAAACTTCAGTGATTTTAGAGGCTTTCACCAATGAGGTCAGATGCATTTAATTTCTGCAATAGCTCAGAAGAACACATAGTTATAATATCTGGGGAGGCTGAGGTATGTGACAGCCAATATGAAATGTGATGGATAAGTACCCAAAAGAATGAGGTTAGGGTTAGCACTGAGTTTTTTTGTTTGATTCATATAATCAAAAGAATCTCTCATGACAGTTCTTTTTCAAAGTTCCTCAGTAATCCCAAAGATAATGGCATTTTTGTTAGATTTAAGTACCGTTATATTGTTCTCAATTCTGGCTCTCTAATATTTTTATAGTTAAATAGAAGAAACCTATAACCTTAGTCATCATTCCAGGGTCATGCTCTTTTGAGAAAACAAGAGTGGATAAAAAATCAGGTAGTAGGTCTACATATTTTTCTCTTAGGCTTCCACTTCAGCTGACAGTTCCTCCTGATGCATGCTGAATACCTATTCAAAAACAAAATGAGGATTCATTTACTGTGGTGACAGAGAAATATATTAATACTGACTGTGACACAAAAAGCAAAAGGTTTTGCAAATAAAGATTGTGGTGGTTTGACCTTGGTTGGAGGTGAGGTGCCCACCAAAGCTGCCCTGTCGCTGACCTCCTCAGCTGAACGGGGGAGAGAAAATACAACAAAGGCTCATGGGTCAAGATAGGGACAGGGAGTGATGTCTCTATCCCTATAGAGAGACAGATGTCCGTATAGAGACATCACTCACCAGTTATTGTCATGGGCAAAACAGACTCAACTTGGGGAAATTAATCAAATCAGAGTAGAATGATGACAAATAAACCTGAATCTCAAGAACATCTTCTCCACACCCCTCCCTTCATCTTGGTCTCAATTTTGATCCTGAATTCTCTCTTTCCCACCGAGAGGGACAGGATATGGGGAATGGGGGCTGTGGTCAATTTATCACATATTATCTCTGTTGCTGCTTCCTCCTCGTGGGAGGACTCCTCACACTCTTCCCTGATTCAGAGTGGGGTCCCTCCCACAGAAAACATTCCTCTATGGACTTCTCCAGCAGGAGTCCTTCCCATGGGTTACAGTACTCCATGAACTGTTCCAGTGGGTCCCTTCCATGGGGTGTAGTCCTTTAGGCACAGGCTGCTCCAGGCTGGGTTCCCATGGGATCACAAGTCCTGCACCAGATTTACTCCAGTGTGGACTTGTCTCTCCATGGGGACTCAGGTCCTGCCAGGAGCCTGCTCCAGTGCGGGCTTCCCACAGGGTCACAGCCTCCTTCAGGCATCCTCTTGCCCCAGATTGTGGTCCTCCCTGGGCTACAGGTGGAATCTGCTCCACCATGGACCTCCAAGGGCTGCAGGGGCACAGCTGTCTCACCATGGGCTGCACCACAGGCTGCAAGGGAACCCCTGCTCTGGTGCCTGGAGCACCTCCGGCCCTCCTGCACCAACCCTGGGGGGCTGCAGGGCTGTTTCTGTCAAATGCAATCACTCCTCTCTCCAGCTGCAGCTGCTCCTGCATAGTAACTTTTTACCCTTCTTTATGCTATCATAGAGGTCCTGCCACCACCACTGACAGTCTCGGCTTTGGCCTGCAGTGGGTCCATGTTGGAGCTCTCTGGCATTGGTTCCATCACATGTGCTGGAAGCTTCTAGCAGCATCTCGCAGAAGCCACCCTTATAGCCCCCCGATACTAAAACCTTGCCACACAAATCAAATACAAAGATGAAAAAGGAGAAAAAACACTGGACAACATGTACTGTTGTCTAATTGTTCTGAAATTTTATCATGTTATTTGCTGCTGTATATTATTCAGTGGCAGTAAATCTTTTCTTATTTTTTGGTTTTGAGCAGTATTTAATGCCAGGAAAGCTGTTGAACATTGCAAGCTGGAAAAATGTATTGGCTACATTTACTCTCATAAGTATTTGAAGAGGATATTCTAAGTGGAAGTAAAATCAGAGTTTATGCCTTCAGTTACTTTGTTATATTACATGCACAACTACCCTCACAGTTTTCCTTCCTGATGATGCTGTCTTCATTTTGAACTGCTGTTTTGACATTTGTAAAGTTTTAGCAAATGCTTCAGGAAAAGGTCAGTTTGTGGTGACATTTTCTCTTTTCAAAAACCTGTGCAGTGGACACTGAATACAGGTTTACATGATAAGCCGTTCTGGATTTAAAAACAGGGCTTTGGAACACTTGTTTTTCAGTCTTGCTTGGTTTTGAACTGCTGCTCTAGCCACATACTAGAAAGTTCTTTTCACATAGCTCAGTTCTGAATGTCTTTGCTCAGTGGTATAACTGTGAAAAAATTTGATACAAGTATAGCATATTTGGAAAACATAGGGCTAGGGTATAAATATTACTTACTTAGACCCAAATACACTGCAATAGCTCCTGCAAAAGCCACCCTGCAAACTTGCACTGCTGTGCGGTATCCACTCCTGAGCAGCCATGCTGGGGTTATATTTGCAATCATGTTTTCCCCATCCTACCACTGGGTCATTTCCCTCTTTTCTGTTATGGTTTGAAATGCAGAAATTAATTAGAAATTGTCCACTAACAAGCCTCAGTACTTTCTAACACAGTCAGAGCTTCTGCAACAATCCACAGAATAATTTACTGTTTGTGAGATAAAGGTCCATTTATGGATTAGAATATGTCATCAACCTTTTTTTTTTTTTTGCCGTGTTTTCAAAATTCCAGTGCTTTCTCTAAGACATATTTTATGGCAAAAAATATGATTCTTCAGAAAAGTTCTGTAAATAATAAAGAAGAAATATTGCAATGTCTCAGCAGTATAGATTTATAGAATGAGAAAATATATTGGGATATATACTTTTTGTCTGGATATCAGTATATTCTCTGTCCCTGTGCAGGCATTATGCTGGTGTCATAGTGAACACAAATTTTATTCTATCACAGCAAAGCCTACGAACTTTAAATAATAAGTGCTTAGAGGAAAATCTTAAGGAACTGTTCAATGTTTCTGTTGACAAGATGGTTCTTAGGAAATAAGTGGCATAGAAAACTATGTATTTTTAACTGGAATTTACAACACCACAAGTGCTGTATGCTTAATGACTGAAGGAACTGGCCTTTAGTCATTACGTACTGTACTCTTCTTATGCAGCAATGTGACAGAATATGTATACTGACCTTTTCTTTGAGTGAATTAGAATAGAAATCCTACTGAATTTTCAGGACTCTGTGTATGTAACTCATTAGAGCTGTCAGTTACCTGCACCCAGTGATCTGATGGGATAATACAATAACAGTACTTTATGTGGCCAGATGATAAAAGTCCCATGAGCAAAATGGCTCAGTTCAACTTAGACAAAAAGACAGTCAGGACATCTCAATGGCATATATTTAGTCAAACATCATATAGCCACTCTACCATCAGAAGGCAGAGAGATCTGATTAGACACACTTGGTGAATTTGACGGATGAGGAGGATAAAAATGCCCACAGCGACATTCTTCTTTTCTGGAGAGCCAGCAGAAATTCATGTGAATGTTCAGTTTTTCTTAGCTTCCTAGTTTTCAGCTTTCACAATTTTAGAGGCAGTTATTTTTTCAGCATCTACATAGCATGTTGTTATTGCTGTGTTCACACGAAATATCTTTGGTTCCATTAAATAAGAACAAATATTTGTATTTTACACATTGTTTATCTCTCTTTTGGCTGACCTAATTTGTGTTACAAGAGTATCACCAAATCAGATATATGTTCATGTGTAGTTAATGAGAAGCACATGATTTTTAAACAGATGTGTTATAACTAAGGCAACGACCATGTACATAACTTTCACTCTTCTGAACTGCTGCTGCACTATTACTTTTGATGACTTCACTTACAAAGTGATATTATTCATAGCAGAACACTTCACCATATCCTAAGCAGAAATAGCATAGTTATTAGTTTGATTAGTTGATGCTTAATTCTACCAAAATGTGTATTTACAAGTTGTTTATAACTTTGTGCCTTGTATCTTAAGTTGCAAGTAGCAAGAAAACAGAAATGCAGTTGATATGCAGTATAAGATTTGAGCTTGAACATAATTTTCAGTCTTGACTTTTGCATTTCTTCTTCTGACAAAAAAAATAAACCAACCCCCAAGAACATCTAAGAGTTTTCCTTGAAATACTAGCCACATTTACAAAAAGCATGATTTATAGTATTTGTGCTATTTTGACCCAACTTGATTTCATATTGTTCCAGGAGTTTCTCTCGGTAACCTCTTCAGCTATTGGAATTTATTATCTTTTGTGGTTTTGTATTCAAGCCAAATGAAAAAGAATGCATGAATTATTTCTTTTTCATGCTGACCAAATAATTACAATTAAACCTAAGGTTTTTTTTTTTTTCATTCTTCAGCTCAAAGCAATGAAACTTTCTAAAATCTACAGCTTAATCTCTATCGGTGCACCTCTCTCTTCTATCTTCCTGTCTTCCTCCCTTCCTCCCTCCCTCCCTTCCTTCCTTCTTTCCTTCCTTTTATCCTGTCTTGTTTCTTCATGAAAATTCAGTAGCAGTGAGAAAGCTGCCAGCAGAGCAGTCACCCATCTGACCTAGTTCACTCAAACTGAGCAATAGCCCATCCTGGCTGTAATTGACTGGTGATTATTTGGGGAATTTAAAGCTCCTATCTTATAGGAGGGGCTAATTGCAACTTTTTAGCCTAAATTTCCAGTGCCAGAAGGTTTTGGGATAGACTCAACCCTCTGAAATGTATATGTAAGCAACGAAATACTAAATACTGAGAATGCAATAGAGTTTTTATTTGATTTTGCTGTAGTGGTTCAAAATTGTATCTTTACCCTTAAAACTATATCCTTGAGGTTAGTGCACAAGTGGCCCTTTTGAAATCATTAATAAACTATATGCATAAATTTAAACTTATACATGTACTTTTGCTCTCTCAGCCTATGCCTGTTTATGAAAAGGAAAAAGAGTTTAATGAGGTTTGTAAGATGCTGAAACAAATTAGAAGACTTAACTGTCCCTTTTTTTATGCCACTGTATTTTTGAAAGCTTGTGATAGTTGTCATCTGGAGGTACTTGGAAAGCCTGATTTTGAGTTTTCACTAGTCTAAGAGAAAAGAAGTTTCATGACAGAAGCAAAAGACATATTCTGGTCTGTAAAACCTGCATATTTGGAATGTATTCAGAAAATAACAGTAAGACTGATTCTAATTCTAGAAAACCTGATTCCTGTTCTAGAAAGCCACCTACAAAATCCAAATAATCTGAACATGTGTAATATAACAAAATAGAAACAAATGTCCTGAATTGATCATGGAAGTAAGTACTTAAGAGGTACTTACGGAAAAATACTTTCTAAGAGCAGAAACCTTTTACTTTATAAGAGAAGGTCATAACGTAAGCTATAGCTGGCAACTTGACATAGATCCAAAGGAAAACAAAGGAAAGTAGATGGCTCTCCAGGTCATTCTGAAGAAGAGTGGAAGTGGATTCTTCAGTTAATTGTTCTGTCTCTTTTTTTCTATCTTTTTTCTTTTACTGGGTTGGATCAATTTCTGTTGAATGTAATAGTTGCTAAAATACCTATCTTAACTGTAGACACCTGTGTTTAGGTTTCTTAATCTCAAAGCAAATTGTTCCCTTTTTGTTTTTCTAAGTCATATTCTCTAGGTCTAGAAGACATACGATTGATACAGGATCTACTGCATGAAATCCTATATGGGCCATGCTGTTGAAAAGGTCAGACTAATCTATTATATAGTCCTGTGAAAGGCGTGTATTTTCTTACAGCCTGGAGCTTTTGTTAATTGGTATCTGTGCCTACAGCAGTAGTAAAAATAATAAAGGGTTTTCTGGATGCTTTGTCCAATGTGTTGGCTGAACTTCCAGGATGTTCTGTGTATATCTGAGTGGTTTTGCTAACAACCATATGTTTTTGCACTTATGTTAAAGAAAGATCTTGGTTTATCCTGTAGATAAATGTTGAGCCTTGCCCTTGTTTCAGACACCTCCAAGTGGGCATGGAGGCAGGTACACTTGTGTGTACTCCACAGGGCTGAGGATGCACAGGTAACTTTCAGGACTAGTGGGAGCTCTTGGGTGCTGATTTATAACATTAGATGATGTAAAAGCCATATTCTGGTCTTATGTCCCCTTTGCATTCCTGGATGATGTTGGCCAAGTCAAACACAATAATAGAGCCTGTAAGCCAATTAGAAATGTCCAAGATTGCTTTTGTTTTAGTGGTTAGCATTCTGAATTAAAATAAGTGAAGAGTTTGTAAGAGACTGGCATAAAATATGTAATCGTAATTCATATATACTGTTTTAACTAGAAAAGCATCCTTCTAAAAGGTTTAAGAAATAAAATTCAAAATATGTATATATATATATACATATATATATATATTGCACTATCAAATGTTAAAGTTCTATGCAAAAAATACAGTGCATTGGTTCAGTGCATTGGCCGGGTTGGATAGAGCATTGTCTGACATGGTTTGATGTGATGGCAGGGGAGTTGGAACTCGATGGTGTTAAGATACTTTTCAACCCTAACTATTTTATGATTCTATGAATTTCAATATGACAAATAATCACAGAATTATGTGTCTAAATATTTCATAGTATTTGAGAAATACTGCTGGATACTCATTCATGTTAGTGCAGTGCTGTGCCTCTTTCACTATCTCTGGATTATGCACAATATTATTTTCTTCTAGTTAAATTGAAGCAAATTTCAAAATTCTTAACTCTTTCAATCCTGTTTGGTCATCTCAGTGTGCACTTACATTCTTTCCTGTATTAAAAGATTAAAATTTCCTCCCTTTCAGGCACTGAAATGAACATACAGTGTTATGTAAAAAGTATGAATTATTCTAAAAAGTAAAATTAGGGACATGTATGTATTAAATGTGTTTCCTTCAGTGCTTTAAACTATTTAGGGGATAAACGAATACTAATTTTTACAGATGGTCAAGAAGTTCACCTCTCTTTTTTTAAAGCTCTGAATCATCTCTATCGCTGAGATTTTTAATCCCTTCCAGTGGAGCAATAAAGGTTGGTAGTCTGTTGGAGCAGCGGTGAATTTTTTCTGCAAGCTGCTTGCTTGATCAGCTTTTAATTTATTTCTATGAAAATTACTTTGAAATACCTTGGGTATGAAAGGAACTTTAAAAATAAGAAATAAATATTCTGTTCTGCGCAGTTCTGCTCACACATTTGCCAGGGTGGAAAAATTGTTGAAAAGATTATAGGGGAGGTCAAACTAGCTGATCACAATGGTTCCCTTGAGCCATAAAAAATCTATAACTAAATAACTAGTTTCAGTTTCTGTGAAGAAGGGAAAAGATAAGGACACTTTTAATATTGGAAAAGTATTGTACGTATTTTTTTATTTCTAATAGTTAGAGAAATTGCAGCTCTCTTTTCACTTATGATATATATTAATCTTTGTTTATCCTGTTTTAGGAAAGTAAGTGAATCATTTCACCAGTTTTGTGTTACTTCAATATGTTCCTTCTCATTTGTAAAGAAAATAGAGTCATCGTAATGCTCTCTAATCATTTACATAACATGTTTTTACAGCAGGAAGAAAAACATCCTCAAGCAATAACCTCTGTTGTCTACTGTGAAATTACTGGTATTTATTTAGGGTACAAAGTCTGAAAAATATAGTCAAAATTCTTATCACAGGACATTATGGAGATTATCAAAAGATGATGAAAATGTAACTGGATTAAAAAATTATAAGTGGAAGGCCTTCATTACTTAGCTGTAGAAGTGTTCAACCCTGTTTACATGTGCACACTCAAGGACCTAGGCCAAGACTTTTAACTTTACTCTAAGGAAATTGGGTATATATGTTTTAAATAAAGAGGGGTATAATATATTTTAAATGCTACTTAACAGTGTTGGTTTTATTGAGCCATTTAGCTATCAGGAAGCTTCTAGGAGTGAAGAATTAATCGATACCCAGATCAAGATCAAAGAATTCAACACTTCCCCCATTACAACAATATTAAGTCTAGGTGCATTTTAAAAAGGTTAAGGTACATAAACTTTTTCAGCTATCTGGAATACATGGAAAACCTGCTGTTTCCTTGGCATTCTTTATGTGTTATGCAATAGATAACATTTGAAGTTGTACTAAGAGCTTATAACGATATTGGCCGTACTACTACTGCCCTTCTAAAGAAAGATAAAAGATATCTAGGACCCTGTAAATCATTTTAATGTGGTAAAAACAAATAGTGGTGAGTCTAGGCTTATAATTCGAACTTGCTGAGATTTCTTCAGGTTTGGTTTTGCCCCACCAGCCTTCCAGTACAGGCTCCTGCAAGCCTAGGACAGGTAAAACTTCATTTTCTGGGGTCTCAGTCCATCCTGACTCTCAGATTGACTTTCTTCCTGATGATTACACTGGAGCTGGAAGACCAAGGTGACAGGTGATCATCTTTAATGCTGGTATCAGCTCCCTCCAGTACCATTTTCTGCACAATAATGAAGACAGGGAGCTTTTCCCTAAAGCTGGACAGAACTTCTGGGCCCAGAATAATAATGAAACAGATTAAATGCAGTAACTTTTATGACTAGTAGGACAGAACCATGTGGTGACACTCAACATTGCAATCTGATTACAATATTACGTCTTTTAACCCACAACACATCCAGCAATCATTTCATACACTCTCAGCATGGCATAAGGCAGTTTAATAGGGCATAGCAATGCATGAAGCCACTTGGAGCTGGACTAAAGACTACCCTAACCATGTGAAATTCTAAACAGTATTTTGCTGAGGAATAGAAACTTGTGCAAAAAAGATCATTTCATGATAGCCAGAAATAAAAATAGAAGAGAAAAATTCAGGTCAGTACAATAAATATTTAAGAATTTCATGTATCAGCCGAAGTTTTGCTTGCCATCATTCTCGTGTTTATTGGGATATTCAATCTATGTTTTCTGTTTGAGGTAGTTTTTCACATAGCATGATGAGAACTAAAGAAATAAAGATAGCAGAAACATTCTGTCACCTATCTTTTAGTGGCAAAATTTAATCCCACAGAAGTGAGATGTGTCCTTTTAACTCTGGGAAGAATTAAAGAATCCTCTATTTGAGTTTTTGTGTATGTGAAAAACTACATTGCCCGCATAGGAGTCCTTTGTGCATGTAACTGCTCAGTTTGCAAAAGACCAAGAACGAAGAGCCTTGTCTCTTGCTCCAAAACTGCAAATGTCTGCAGAGATGATCAGGCCTAAGCATAATATTTGAAAACATTTTAAAGTGTTTTTAAATGACCATATGCCAGATTTTGTTAGCACTGAGGAGTGGTTAGTAAAGACATTCATATCTACTGCATGTTTAAAGCATCTTATTCCAAATACAGTCTTGTTTAGGTACTGACAGGTTGTAGCAAACGGTAGCAAAAGCTCACCTACAATGTTTGATTTTTCCCATAGTCCTGGTTATTCTTTAGTGTGGCTTTGAAGACCCATAAACCCATCCTCCCTTAGCCAAACATAAAGAGATAACTTGATTTGAAAACAACTATTTTTCATGCTATTTACCTTTCCCATGCTGCACCCAGACTGTCATGCAGGCTGGTTTTTACACTAATAAAACCCAGTGGAAGGCATGACTGGGGACCATTAACCTTTAGAACACAGAAAGCTTAAGCTCAAGGAATATTTCCGAGCTGCCTCATAGTGCTTTGAAGCCACTGCCTCCATCTTTCATCTAAATTGCCTGAATTCATCTTCAGGGCTGAGAAACTGTCAAGTGAATTATGAGACATAGGCCTTGGCTTAATTTATAGAAATGCTCCTTTACCAATGCTGAGTAAATCCACCTTTCTTTGTTGAGTGTACTTGCTTCAGCTTCCAGAACTATCTTATTTTGCCCCATTACAAGCTCTTCATTTCAAACTTTTCTTTCTTCATTCTTAAAAAAATAATAAAGAGATTATTATGAGGGCCATTTTTCTATCATATTTTCTCTCCTTCAGTTAAAGTAGAAGCAATACAATATGTAAAAAGATGGTCAAATTGGCTTATTAATATATTTTTTTCAGAAGATGAGAAACTCAGTCTCACAATACTGCCAGCACTTCACCTGTCAAAAATTAGTTCAAAGGAATAATTCATCTTTTATCTTCCCTTATTCAATGGCTAGACAGACTGCAATTTATGCTATCTGGCTAGCTGAGTTCAGAGGGATGTAGAAGAAAATTCTGTACTAGCCAGTTACCTTTCACTGATAGATTCTGGCTCTTTATTTCCATATATATTTTGTACATGTAATATGGAAATAGCTTGGTTGTCCCTTTTTATTTAATTATTTTGTATATTTTACAAACAAAGGAGACAAGTATCTAAAGCTATTTAGATTGTATTGCCATGAAGATTGCTAACAAAAAACAAATTAATGATAATCAAATATATGATGATAAGTAGAGTATAAGTTGTCTAACAGAGAAAAGATAGATATAAATAAAGTTTTTACACTTCTTTTATTCGGCATGTATCATTGAAGTCTCTTAGCATTTAAGCTTCGGTGAAGTCTACTTACTCATCTATCTTTGTAGCATATGCATGATTAGTTCTCAAATCCTGTATCATCAAGATCCTTTTCATGGTAATGGTTGTAAAGACCTCACATGTATAGCAATTATAGCATAATGTGCCCCCAGAGAATGCTTAGATTTCTTAGTAGGATGTAAGCATCTTGTCGTGGTTTAACCCCAGGTGGCAGCTCAGCCCCACACATCCACTCACTCTCTCCCCCTCTGTGAGATGGGAGGGAGATTCAGAAGGGCAAAAGTGGGAAAACCTGTGGGTTGAAATGAAGGCAGCTTAACAGTAAAGTAAAACCTGCACAATCAAAGCAAAATAGGGAATTTATTTACCACTTCCCATGGGCAGGCAAGTGTTCAGCCATCTCCAGGACAGCAGAGCTTCATCACATGCAGTAGTTACTTGTGAAGACAGATGCCATAACTCCGAATGTCTCCTCTTGCTTCTTATTTCACAGCTTTATATTCTGAGCATGACTCCCTATGGTGTGGGATATCCCTGCGGTCAGTTGGGGTCAGCTGTCCCAGCTGTGTCAGCCTACTCGCTAGTGAGGTGGTGTGAGGAGCAGAAAAGGTCTTGGCTCTGTGTAAGTGCTGCTCAGCATTGTCTAAAACACCCCTGTGTTATCAGCAGTGTTTCCAGCACAAATCCAAAACAGAGTCCCACACTAGCTGCTATGAAGAAAATTTACTCTATCCCAGCCAAAACCAGCACCCATCTGACCAAAGTCCAGAAATCTTTGAGGATGAAGAGTTTACCAGGGAGTCATAGACTATAAAAGGGACTAATAGAAAGTATTCCTTGTTCTGAGAAGCGGTGCTATATCTGTCAGCACAAACCTAATAGTTACTGTCTCCATTTTAGTAATTTCTTCATCGGGGGTTCTCCGTTATCTGTGTACACCTTACAAGAGTTTCCTGGAATGAAATAAGGCTTAGCAAATATGCATCCTATATTCTTCAGAACATCTTACTAAGAAAGCACCATGTAGCTGTGACATGCTGCAGATATTTAATATTTGAAAGCAAAATGCATACAGTGGTAATGTAAACCCAACAGATATAGCTTTAGAGGTCTTTATACTTTGTTATGTATTTAGCATAAAGAGCTGTGAAGTTCCACAAGGAGAAAGATTGTTTTTTTCAATTAGAATATTTTGAAGCAAGTTGCATTTTTGCTCCGAGTTTTTTCCTGACCTGAATAATTAGAATGGTAATGTGTTCATACTTTAGCAGTGTATTCTGAAGCTTAATTTTCTCAGCACCATAGACAATTAGTATTGAAATGGTAAGCATTTTTTACCAAGGTCTTGATCTTACAAAGATTAAAAAACTTGGGAAGAGCAAACTCCCTGCATGCAGAGTGGCGTGGAAGGAGATGGAGGAGGTGAAGGAGATAGTGATTGCTTGTCACCAGTTACATCCCCACCATGAAAAAGGCAGTACTCTTAGGCAGTTTCAACTCCCTGTGTTCTGTACACAGAGGTTGTTGGCAGTCCTGCATTTCTTCATTTTTCTTCCGAAGCATCATCAGAATGCCATTCTGTCCAAACACAGATGACTCCAGACCTTATTGCAGAGCCTTCATAGCTACATGGTAGAGACATTTTCCACAGTCATAACACACAGTTCTTACCAGCAAAAGTAAACATGGTACACAGCCGCACATGCATGCAGCCAGTCCATCCAGTGCACACCATTGTTGCTTTGCACAGTCATGGTCATACCCCCAGTGAAACGATTGTTTCTTCTCTAGGTTCTATGTTGCTCTCACTGTATTGCCCAAGCTTAATAAACAAAATATAATAGTAAGAATGACCAAATACGAGAGAACTAGGGCCAATCTAACCCACTTATTGTAACCATGCATTTATTTTCCAGTACTTACCTATGGAAGGCATATTGGAGTTATTAAGACTAAATTGACTGTGTTTTCTAATTAAGAAGAAAATGAGGAAAGAGGCTGAATATTTATTCCAGAATTGCAGTGTACAGTATTTAAAATGCATGACAGGCTACAGCCTTGCTTCCTAATTACTCAGTCCCTGTCACTTCTCATTAGCATGTAAATCATGTCATAAACATAGTAAAGGTGGAGTAAAATACGTCCTGAGGGGAGGGGCATGCTGGAAAATTACTTTGGGCAGTGTGGTGGTGAGGGTGTTTCATTTGCAGCTCATCTGTATTCCAATCCCATGGGAAACTGCATATATGAAATTTAAAGCAATCATATTTTCTTTGTCCTAGGCTGGGGTTGTTGTTGCACTTTAACAAATCGATCTGCATGTTTAGAATTATCTACAAGAGAATTGGCCTACAAAGTCTTAGTCTGTCAAAAAGATTAATTGATGGAGTAATTATATTCTTCTTTAAAAGGAAAGGAAAATTTATTTATGATCTTAGATGATTATCCTGAAATTAAGAACATTGTTATTAAGATGGTTTGATTCATCGCAATCTACTAGCAAAAGCCTCTGGCACCATACTATATAAAAATGGATTATATAAAAATTAAGACAGCTCTCAGAACATGCAGAATTAATTATGTTAATTAGTGAAGTTATTTGAAAACTGGAGATATGACTTCCCTAAACTCACCTTTTTCTGTCTGATCTTAATATTTCAAGAGTTGCTTCAAAACTAATTCATGCAATAACATTAACACTTTTTGCGTACTCCGAGGACTCCCATCCTGAAAAGGCCATCAAGGCCCTTAATTTTATTGAGAAAATCACTTTATGGATATGACTTTGCTCTTAATTTACTTCATTGCTAGTGGCTGAATGATGAATAAGGTAGGCCTAGAAGGTTTCCTTATCAAACACTACACTCAAAACTAAGGAGAAATGCAGGGGGTTTTAATAACTGTGGTGCTTTTTTCTCTGTTGACAACTACTTTGGAGTCTTTTACCTAAACCAGAAAACCGAATTTGAAAATTTCTTTCTCTTCTTGTACTGAAATTTCATAATAGTTCACAAATAGAAAAAATTTGATTAAGTCTTGTATAGGAATGACCAACTTAAATGTCTTTAGTATTCAGCATAGCTAATTATCTGATTTAGCTCAAAGTTCACCAATTTGGTGAAATGCAGAAAAAAGAGGTAACAAATAAAATAGAGGTATGCAATTAATAATTTCATTAAAATTAGTCTACATTACGTAATTATATATATTAAGTGTAGATCATATTATACTGTACTTTTTAACACTTCCCATTTGGTTATGACAGTGTATTTGAAAAAAGAGATATTGGCAAGTGATTAGTGGACAGCTGGGAATTCTGGCATGAAGGATGTGTATTTCACACATCTAGAGGTTACTGAAGCATTTAAAATTGAGGAAAGGATGAATTTTCCTTCCCATCTTGAGAAAGGGGTAACAATTTTCTTTATGCTGGGGAGAAGGATTATCTCATTCCTCAGCCTCTGAGGATTTTGACAGCAGCTAGTTTTCTTAGGTCATGCCCTATTATCTGCCATTACATCCACTTACAAAAGGTTAGTTGTATTGTTCCACTAATAATGTAAGTGCTATTATTAGCAGTAGTAAAAGTAAAAAGGAAGTAAAAGTATCAGTTTTGACTTAAGTTTTAACTGAAATGTTTAGAACAGGTTGTGTGCTTCTGAGTTATCATGTTTCAAGAAGCCCATTCTTTTAGGAGGGCATTGCATTCACATGTTTAGTGTTACCTTCACAGCCCAGTGATCTTGAGATACATATTTTAGCGAATGAAAGTTGAAAATTTAGACTGTGCTTTGCAGCATATGTTTTAATTAGATGGCAGTTGCACTACAATAACCCCAGCATCAGCTTACTATATGGTTTATTGTACATAAGGAGATCTCAAACAAAAAGCAAATAAGTGTTGTATTGAATATTAAGTGAACTTTAAACTTCTGGCGTTAATAAAGATTGAAAAGATTTGAGCAGATGAGAATGATGAGAGTTTGACAAGTGGAGACAGAAAAGGGATGGTCCTCAGAATTGCTGTATGGAGGGGTATATGCTGAAACAAAGTTATTTGTTATCACAGTTTTTGGTAGAAATCAGTGTTAAAAAAAATCCATTTATTACTCCAATAATTAGTTCAGTCAAATATAGGAAAGGTAATTTATGTTCTGTTAAAAGTGTTTGCATCCAGACTTGCCTCAGTATACCAAACAGCAAGTTAAAGTGGGTCTAGTCACCACACTGTGACATTACTCCAAAAGAGGGAATTTAGTCCACACTGAAAGCAGGATTCTGTCTGAAGGGTCAGAGTCTGTAATTTAGCAACAAGATGATGATAACATGGATTTAAAGACACTGGTAAACTTATGTGCTTGAGGCACATAGGAGGAAATGTCTTTGCTGTCAGTGATAAGAAGAAGGAGGAGATGTGAAATTACAAGTTCAGGATTCTCAATGGTTATATAAGGCAGCATCAAGGCAGGAGGGCAGACAAGGAGAGAGAAGCAGGGATCAGCACCCTGGCTGACAGGGAGGTCAGCTGCACTCAGCCCAGGTAGATCAGTAACCCCACAGTGGGGCTGGCAGAGAAGATGTCCATTGCTCTTCCATTCTGCAAGGGCAGTCAAGTCACAAGCACCTAAGAACCTGCGAGTCAGCCCCTTTCCAAGCCTCCTGGGGGAGGTCTACATGATGAGGGATGGTACTATACACAGAAAAAGATGTTTTTTAGCAAGAGCAGGTTAGCAGAGAAAGAGACTCACAGAAGCTCATGGCTTGCCCTCCAGAACTGCCATCCACGAGTCACTCAAGGGCAGTCCAACCAGAAGGCAGTTCACAGGTAGTTCAAACTGAGAGGCTGTGTTGGTCACCCATTTCCTTATCCCAGTAGTTATTTACCTACCATCATAACGGCATTTCTCCATGCCTTCTTCATTAGGTGATAAAAGTGCCTGACTCTAGGAACAGGCACTTTTCACCTTCCTTCCCCATTCCAATTGGCTGAGAGCATGTTTGCTCCCCAGAGTATTATTCCCTGACCACCACCAGCCTTGCAGTATTAATCTGAAGCATTTTCTTAGCTGCAAACTCACTTGCAGGTTTTGCACAGCACTTCATGTACAAGGCCAGCAGAAACCTGGGACCTGTTGGGAAATATCAGGAAGGCATTGAGAAGATGGAATTTTCCTTTGGAATAACAAGGAGGGTCTGGAGGAGTTAGCACAGAGGTAAAAGATCCTAAAATGCCCCAAGCAGGAACATGTGAAGGGAGAAAAAGAATAACACCATAAGCAACGTTAAGGGAACTGCAGTAAAGAAAGGGTGGGAAAAGACATGATCACAGGGTGTGGGTGGGCATTACAGTGAATAGATGTTTAGTGGTGTTCTACAGACATTAATTATTTCTGCCTCTGTTCTTGTCTTATGTTGTCTGGGAATTGTTTCTTTTTTTTAGTGGGTTATTTTAAAAAATAATCAAAAGACTGACTTGTATAAGAAGTGTCAACAGAACCTGTTAGTTTTGGTTAAAGAGAACAAGACAGGAAGAGTGAAAGGAACCAGAAAATGGGCAGTTAAGAATAGTTTCCTGGTAACCAAGAAAATGATGTGAAGCTCAAAGCAGAAAATGAAAATTGGAATAGAAGGTGGGGAGGAGCTCTGCACTTCAGTTAAATTTTTGCATTTGAATTCTGACCTGTTATTAAAATTTTCTGAGCCAGACAGAAAATTGAAGGCAGCCTGGGAACAGTGCTCAATGACAGTGACATTTCCTGACAGAGCGATTCTTTGCATATCACTTGTACTAATTGTATTCAAACTGACAGCGACAGTTTAACCCATTCACCAGAGGAATTGTCTTGCTGCAAGACCAGTGATCTATGTTTTCATTTAGATGTCAGTCTAGGCTTGTGCTGCACATTTTAAAGGTACAATTAGCCTGAAATGATTAAGAGCAAGACAATAAACATAATTTCCCGTTGCAATGTTGCACAACAGAATGTTAAAACAACCAGTTTGTTTTCTCCTGCAGAAAAACTTAGAAAACAAAAGGGTTTTGCCCTTTTCAAAGCCAGGTTGAATGAACTCACTGCTTGCCTATGTCAATTTCCTTTATTTGACCATGAATTAAAATAATTTTGAGCTTCAGAAAGTGTTTTGCCTCCACAAATCTCAATACTGCATCATTCAGTTGGAACAACTGAAAGCCAACTGCCTTGTGCCATTTTCTGCCAGTGCAAGTGGGGTTACATTTTTTACATGGGAGGCAGGAGATCCTATCAGGCTGGAAAACAGGAACATCAGATGAAAATCAGTTAAGTACATCCATTCATTGTGGAAATTATTCTGCCCATAGAAAACTTAATTGTGGGTGGAAATGGGAAGAGATGAAAATCCTGTATGACTGGCCAACCTTAGAGGGTTGGAAGCTGCTTTAGATGCATATTTGGTTGTCCTTTGGAAACTGTCAAGCCTTATAAATGCTTTCCAGGCCTGTTTCTCTGCTCCAACACTGCTAGCTGCTGCATAAAAAACTACCAGAATAAATCTTCAGAAATTACACCCTGCCATTGGGTTGTACTGAAGATGATGGGTGCCTGAATAGACTTTTGAGATAAAACTTAAGTAGTCACTAAATGCAGTTATGATGTGTAAAACTCACAGATACAGGATAGTTACTCTGCTAATAGAAGATATGGGCTTAATTGTAAAAGGAGGAGAGAAGGAGACATGGCATGGGCAATTGCAGGTAACCTCCAGAACCTGAAAACCTGTGTGTTTTAACATGTGGCTGCTTTCTGCCTACTGCTGTTGGCCTGGGTGGCTAATAGATTATATGCTCTGTTAAGAATTATGGGAATGACCTACTCTTAGAAAAGACTGGGCGAAGAAGATAAGCAGAAAGTCAAGCAAATTCAAGAAAAATATATGATTAAATACAAGAGAAAGAATAAAAATCTTACAGAGAAATTACAAAAAGAGGAAAAAGATGAGAAGAATCATAGTTTGGGTTTTGCAGTGTATCAACATCGAAATGTTAACTTAAAAAGACAGAAAAAAAGGAATTAGCGCAGGAAACTACAATACCTTACGTCTGTCAATGTAGTTGGATTTTACGACTGCATTTGCAGCGCCATGCTATGGAGATGCTATTCGCCTAATATCCAAGACTCAATTAGTGTGCCAACAAATTTTCTTTAGGCAGAGTTTGATCTCTCTTCCCATGGGCCCTTAAGAAATAAAGGCTCTACAGCACTCCTGAAGCTTTTAATGCAGACTTCAATTTTTTTTTCTTGCTGAGAGATGTTGAAAAGCTTAAGCTAGGTGAATAAACAATATAATGTTGGATGTTTAACTGGAAGTAATGGACTTGGATCCAATGAGAAGTTCTTTTAATAGGCATTGTGTGCAGGCTCAAAATTATATTGATCAATGTATTCAACAAAAGTAAGAAATCTGTGCATTACTATGTAGAGTATAATGACCATATATTAATGTTTAACTACTGTCTAAAAATCCTTACAGATATAAAACCATATATGAGATTAAATGCACATATTCCCATACCAATCCCAAAATGAAAGTGAAATCATTTGAGCAGGTTTATTTTCATGTAACTTCAGTCCTCTTAAAGTGAGTTGTCTAATTTCATGCTCGTCACACAGTCTTCCTTTCCAGTAAATGGAACAAATAGGCATAGCTGAAAGATAAATAATCTGGCCTACTTTAGAAGCTATTTTAGGATGAAATGTTTTATCTTTTGAAGGTGCTTGTTTCTCTTCAACAATGAGAAGAACCTGCAGTGACTGGCTAAGAATAATAGATATAACTTCTAGACCCCTAAATTATGGAAAATCAGTGCATCTTTTGTAACATGAAGGAGGGTCAAAGTGTAAAACACTGTTCTGCCAACAAGTAGTTTTCATTCTTTTTTCAGAAGACATGAGTTGTTGACTGTTAGTAATTCAGACAGAGTAATTGAAGGATCATCTCTTTTGTTCTCTGTTTGTCTTCTCACTCTTATCTGCAGCTCTTGCTGGTCTGTGTTTCAAAGACTAATTCACAAAAGTTTATGATGAGTCTTAATATGATGTATTATTTTTAAAGTACAAGAATATTTTGTGTAGGCTTTATATTTCCATATTTTATCTGCTTCACTGAATAGCATAGTAAAGTTAAAAATATCTTCTGGTATAAATATTTTAACAAACAAAGAGTCTTTAGATGTTTTTGAAATTTGTATAAAAATAGACCAAAAAAAAAATCAAGTGAAGAACAGCACATAGGAATGCAACTTATTTGGATACATGTCTACTGATTGCTTGTTTCTTGCTTTCACCTGATGACTAGTTTTGAGTATATTAGCAGCAGTTCCCCAAAAGAAGTCCTGAGCTTTGTATCTGTATCCAAGTAGTGCTCTTCTCATCACTCTATAGATGATGTTGTGCTCATCTTCTGGACATCTTCGTGTTGTTACGTGGGAAAGTTCTTGTATGTGGATCAAAATATGGTATTTCCATCAAATACACACAATGATCAGTTTTCATTTGAATGTTTGGAGCTTGCTCTTGTGAAATGCTTATTGTCATGAGCCCAGTTGCTTTAAGGAAATATTTGGGGTTTCATCTGAGCAGATTTCTTCCTGTGTGGCAAATGGCCTTGTTGGAGGCTACCAACAAGATGTAGTGTGGGGAAATGTACACTTGTGGTTTAAATGCATTGAAATACATGTAATTCAGAAACTGAAAGCCTGCTTTTTTTATTTGCATATCATCTGTTTGTCTTATGATATTAATCTCCTTTTTTCAATTGGAATTACAGGTTCCTGATAAGTAGACTGATTGCTTTTCTATTTTTTTCTTCCAGGTCTTCTTTTACTGTTTACTGTTTACTGTAAGGGCTTTGAAAATAAGAGCCACTCTTAGCAGAGCTACTGTAGTGTATCATTGTGATGTTAAAGCTGCCAAGGGCACAAAATGGCCTTATAGTGTTCTGACCGAGTACAGGTGACTGTGCTGTAGTTTTGAGATTGTGGTTTGCAAGTCAAGTGTCAGTAAAGGTAACTCATTAGCTACATGGCTTTCAGTAAAAGACCATACAGTGGATTGGCAGTCACTTAACGCTTAGCTATAGACTCATAAGTGCTGCTTTTTGCAGAACATAGCTCCCCAAAAGGTGTGCTCCTGAACTGTTTGTTTTGCATCCCCAGACTCCAATATCTTCCTTATTGAAACAACACCAACAAAGACTCTTACCTTTTCTGAAATAGGTTAAACTTTCTCAAAATAAGGTAGGCCATGAGATGAGCTGCCTTGGAGAAGTGTTCACAGTGTTCAAGTATCCTGGGACTTGCTGGTTTCAGATGTACCAGACCCAATGTAAGCAGAGCACCAGATTCTAATGAGATGTGTTGAGGACCAGAAAGATAGGTAAAAATGCTGTGCCATCTACAATCGAATTTCCAAAGGTAGTCAAGGAGTGTTACTGTGTGACTGGTGTGGAGGCAGGGAGATCCAGTGTGTGTATTGGTACAATCTAAATGACAAGCTGGTACAGTGAAAGTAATGAATATCAAAGATCAAGAGGCTGTTTTCGAAGGGTGGTATATGCCTGTGAATTTGTCCAAGCCAAATTCCACATTCTGGTTCAGATAAGGATAGGAGATGAGGAGCAGCTGTTTCTCTGTCCTGACAGTAAAAATAAATAAAAAATAAACTAAAAACAAGGCAGCAAGCACACACATCTATACACCACATACATAAAGTCTGTCAAAATAAGAATCCAGTTACTGATCAGAGAACAGTACAACAGTATATTGACTGTTTTACTCTGAAGCCTAGCACAGTTTGTATAGAACACCTTGTATTACAGTTGTTTTGATCTCATGGTTTTAACTTTTCTGTTTTAAACAGGATTTTAGATAATATTTTCTACTGTAATTGAAGCTGAAGTTAATTTAAAAAATATGTAAATAGAGAATCTCAGATAAGAGATCCAATAATAAAGAGCACGTGAGCGACTTCAGTTTTCTGCAGTCATTAAGAGCACTGATTAAGAGTGTATCTTCTCATTGGATTCTGTGTCAGCCTTCTGGGGAAAAGTCAATAGTGTTAAAAAGGTGGCAGTCAGGAAGTTTCTTAAGAAGTTTTGATGGCTAAAAAGTGAATCTTCTTCTGTAAACCACCATCAATTATATGTAGCATATATTCTAGCTTCTATATTCAACAGTGAAAGCAGCTGTGATTTCTTTCTTTCTAAACTGTGAGATTATATCAAGTAGTTTGATGGTATTTTAATTAAAAGGTGATTTTTTTTTTCTTTTATGAAGTGAAAGGATGTTGTTTGAATCACCACAAGCTTCCTTCAGACTTGATGGGATTTTGAGTAATCTAAGAGATTTTTCTAATTGAGTGAGGACTAGAGTGTCAATAGAAAAAATTCCCAATTCAAGATACTCTTATGTATATTGGACAATATAGATGTATAAATATTACCTGAGCTGGTGGAAGATGGAGAAGCTATCTCAATCATATCTCAGTAATGCAAGAAGGCAAAGAGAGTTGAGTATTCTGTTTAGAAATATATCTTTCTGTTTGAGAAGATTCCAATAAAGCCATGAAAGCTTTACCCATTTAGATCAGTTCAAATCAAATAACATTTTGAGACAGCATATTATAATTTTGTTGCCTTTTTTTTTAGCATTCTTAAGAAATAAATGTTTTAGAAAGTAGGAGGATAGGAGTTTTCCCTTTATTTTCAAATTTTTATTTTTTTAAATGACATTTAGATTAAAAAATCCTGTGATTTCTTATTTTTTGTAATTAAATTATAATTTGGCTTTTGAATAGGCACCATTGAAAAATTTATGTTAGTCCTACTCTTCAAACACCAACAGCTACATCACAAAAACCGGACTAAGTCTTGGCATGATACTACAGTTGATGTGTGTCATGTGTCTAAAATCTTAACACAGCTCATGAAATAAGTGAAGGATTAAATACAACAAACAGGAAAAAATGTGTGTCTATGAGCCACATTTTATATTAGTCCACCAAGGGTGTGAGACTATGAGAGGCAGAACTCTTCCTAGCATTTCTTTCTCCTTCAGTTTGAATAATAGCTTTGAACAGGATGCTAAAGAAATACTGCTTACTTGTGTAAGAATATTTGTCATTCATAGTCAGGAACAATCTAGTCATCTTTAAAGCACAGATTGTCAGTTCAATTTAGTTGGTGTTGAATTTGTGATTGACTGTAGTAAAGACATTGTCATTGAATGGCCATAAAAGTTATCCCTCCTATCAGTCTAAGATGAAAAAGTGCCTTTGCAGTGTTTTGATTAACATGCTTAGTATTGCATATAGGAAGAGAATTAAATTTTTTCCTCATATCTGACTTTGTTCTGAGAAATTATTTTCTGACAACTTGACATATTTGTAGGACTCAGTAGAAAAGGTAGGATACTGTTACCAAAAGTGCAAAGTCCTAAGGAGGTTAAGATGTTAGCAATATACTGTTTTAATCAAGATCTTGACATGAATTCAAAGCTAATGCAGATTAAACTGTAGGGAGACCAAATCGCCAAATACAAGTTTCAGGTGATGCCTCTTATTCTTGGAATATCTATAATAATAAACTGACATTCTATTGCAATACTCCATACAAGGAAGTAGCAATGATATGTCAACAATATATAAAAAGTAATCACAACTTCATTAAGCTGTATTTTGACAAATAAGGTGGATCTTGTTTCACTTTGTTTTGAGTAGAAGCACTATAAATGTCTGCTGCAAATATTAGCTTTGCTGGAAAAACAGGAAAAAGAGTATTTCCAAGATTCTTTAAAGTACAGTATATCCAAGTCAAATTAAACCTTAATGTTCTGGATAGCTACTAGTATAACACAGTCACACAAACAGGCATCAAAGGGTTTCCTAAGTTGTAGAAGAGCTATCCTTGTGATTGTGGAAATTGAGGTTACACCTGGAAGAAAAGGCATTCTGAATTCATTCAAATAAAGATTAAATTCACTGAGACTACACTAATAGGAGAGCTCTATACAAGTAACTGTGAAATCAGCAAGGATGTAAAATAGATTCTGTATTTAAAATAATTCACAGAATTACAGCATGAGCTAATTAAAGAAGACTAGAGGGAGTTTTATTGCTTGGGGTGTTAAAAATTAGAGTGGATGAGACACTAGGGGGCCTCTTCAAAAACCTTTGAAACCTTTTGAAGTCATTAGAAGTCTGTCCCTTGAATTTCATCAGGTTTTGAGTCCGCCATAGATAGTTGCACTAAAGGAATTATTCTCCATTAAAGGTTAGGACAGGTTAGGGTATGCAAGTACATAGCCTGAAAGTGTTTTTCGTTTTCTGACTTACACATTTATAAGTGTACGAGAATATGAAAACTTACTTTTTTACCTCCCAGAATGAGATTAGTTGCAATAAGAGCAGAAATGAAATTTCCCATTTGTAGGTTATAATTTTATATATTTCCATGTTTCTCAGTTTTAATAAAGGATATGAACCCTGTTCTTTCTGAAATTCAAGGTCTTTTGCTAGCCAAGTTAGACAAAAACCAGTTAAGTTTTCCTAGCACAAAATTACTGCCTAAGTAGTAACTGAACGGGGAGTCAGTAAGAAATGTAATTTCCCACTATCATTACTAATTAACTAGGCTGTGAAGAAGTGTGGGTTCTAATATGGAACATAGAAGAACCACCTATTTCCCATAAGTTTTTCATTAGATATTCCAACATTTTAGAATAAAATTTTTAAAACTCTTTAAAATGAATGAGTACATTCCATTAGACTTATGTATCCATAACTTGGTTTTGCTTCCAGTAAAGATCAGGAAAGTCCACGTGAACTATAACTTCTGCTCTTTGTAAGGCTTACAAGGACACATAAGAATAGCTGTATTCAAAATTCACAATTTTCCTTGAAGGACTAGACTTCATCAGGCTGTGCAGATATTTACATATATTTAGATTTGCATGTGCAGATATGCTCTTGTGCTCCCTGAAAAGCCAGCTGGATGAAATTACTCTTTCGCTCATTAATGCTACATCAGAACTGGATGAAGGCATTAGCCATGAGGTTTGGAGATGTGTCTGAAATAGATGCAAACTCTGACCCTTACCTATGGATAACTGAGGAACAAAACAAACCAGAATAGAGCAAAACCATTGGCCAAATACCAGTGATTGTACTTGTACTAGTGTCCAAGGGGATCTGAATGAGTTTGTTCCTGACAGCTAAAGGAAGGTGACTGATACCTGCTCACTCAAAATTTCTTCTGAAGTAGATCTGCTGCCGACCTCCTAACTATTGCACTTCTGTCTAATTTGTTATGGATTTATCTTTTTATATAATCAAATTCATACCTTCTAGCAATCTAAGAAATGAGACCAGCATATCCATTTTTAAGGAAATTATAAAGATGGCAATATTGCCTTATACAACCTAAAGATCTGAGCTATATTTAAAGCTCTTTTGTGGGGTCATAATTATCTACTCTGTACACTTACGGCCTCATTCAACTACTTGTTTGCTTAGGTGAAAATTCTAATGGTTGAGTACTATCCATCTTTAACTTCTTCAACTTGTATATTCTTCAACTAAATCAGCTGCTCACAGTTAATAGAAACACAAGATACCAAATACATGGCAGTCACACAGAAAATCTGGTAAAATCCCTAGTATTTATGGGTTCTGTTCTTTGGTATAGAAAGAGGCACAACTTATAAAAGTAGCTTCCAGATTACAATGGTACTCTGAAAGCATACTTATAAGAACAAACAAACAAAACTTGAAATAGTCCAAGATCTGGTTTATACAATCAAAATCTTTTTTTCTCAGAGATATAAGGAAGAAGACTTTTTAGTTACTTAAGCTTGAGTATGCAATTAAAAGTATCTAAAAAAATTAATTATTGCACTTTAAAAAATTCCAAGTTGCTGCATTATATTTACAATTTCTGTTAATCCCCTGAAGTGGTTAATTTGTGACTAACACTTGAATAATCCATTCAAGTGTCTTCCACTGAAGCAAAATGAGGTAAACAAAGAAGTGGAGCTGAAAAGCCAAGAAAATAATGTTTTAAAAATATGCGTATGCATCGTTAAATTGTAACAGCAGAGTTTTTAGTGTTTGCATTTTATTATATCCTATTTGTCAGTGGAGAATAAACAGAAGCTTTTTTATTTTTTTGCAAAGATTAATGATGTTCTGCCCAGTAGTTTGCTCTGCTTAATTAGTGTGTTCCACAGACAAGGTATGCAGACAGAAAATGCCCCTCAAAACCTCTCTGGTCTCTCTTATAATTTAATTATTATATAATGTATTCCATTGCATAAAAGGCTTTTACACGTTAATAAGAAATAATGGAAATTGATGCAACATCACTTCGGTACTACAAACTTGAAATTAGTCAAAGAAAAAAAAGCCAGACTCAAACAACCAACCAATCTTCTGGCTTTCCATCATGACTAAATACAGAATTGAAAGTACTTGCAAGTGTATAATTTGAAACCAACTGAAATATGGAACATAAATTCATATTTTAGTGATCCCATGTTAAAGTACCTGGCTATGTTAGTAATGCAAAGAATGAAATTAAAATGCTGGTGCCGTTCATACTTTTTTTGAAAGGAATCTCAATACTAAATCTTTTGGAATTATAAGAACATGAAAAAGCAGTACTGAACCCAGCTTAACAGTGTAAGGGAAACCATATAGTCAGTCCTGACAAAACTGGTTGAAAGTTATTCCGATCTCTTGGCTATAAACAATCGCCAGTGAATAGGACTCGACATCAGATTTTGTCAGTGACTTGGTTTATGTAACAAAATCATTACAGACTAGACAGAAATGGCATGCTTTGCTCAGGAAAGGCTTAGGAATAAAGGTACTTTTGGCATTGCATAACTTCTCTGCAGATAAGCTACATGAAGGGTGCGGTTCGTACTGTGTGTGATTCTTTCAAAAACCTTAAGACTAACAGTCCATGGATTGGCAGCCTCCAGGCAGAGTTTAGACAAGCGTATAACTGAGTACTTACATCACAGTGGGTATGGGAAATACCATCTTCTCTTTGACCATCATAGAAAAGATGCCATGATGAACTAGCTGGATTTGAAAAGATTCTTATGTTAAAACAAACTAATAGCCAAGAAGTTTAATGAAGTGCAGTGCATCACTATGCAGTTTTGCAGTAATGGGGAAGATACATCAGACCAGAGAATACCACTGTATGTTTTCCCTGAGTACTATTTAATCATTTTTTCTTTTGTTGTCTGTTTATAAGAAGGCTAGAATGAATCTTCAAATAATATGCTGTACATATTGATAATTATTTTGGAGGTGCTATCTTCTTCCTGTTTTTTCAGTTCCCTAAAAACTACTGTTCTATTAGGAAAAAAAACCAAACCAAACCGAACTATTCTATTTTGGAAAAAAAACAAATCAAACAAAAAACACACCTACCAACAAAAACCCCACAAACCCACTATGGGAACAAAAATAGCAAACGTGGTAGCCATTCATAGTATCAAAAAGTTTTTACTTTTAACCAAGATTTTTTTCATCTCTATAGACTAGGCTTAAAAAATATTTACTTATATTTCTTGAATATTTTCTTATTCAGAAATCAAAATACTGTGAAAATATTTAAATCAGGATGCCTTTGTGGAGATTTGAACCTGATAATGTAATAAGTCATATAAATTTCCTGAGGTAACACAGAAAGTTAGTGGAAGACTTAGGAATAGACCAGGCTTTTTGCTCAGGATTTAAACCTCCTTGCCTTTTGAAATATTTTAAATTCATTACATGTACAATTCTAGCCAGTATTTCTGACAGAAAAGATTTACTGTGTATAAGGGTAAATATTTTCAGTGCAGTTTATGAATTTCCATCAGTTTCATGCTTTGCTTTTATCAGAAATGAAGATTTTTGCCATGTCATTGGAAAGCTTAGATTTTATAATGTCAAGTTGAAAATAGTTTTCATACGCCTCTATCAGCAGTTTAAAAGAACTAAATATTAGACAAGGTTTCTATGGTTCATTGCAAATTTTATGGTTTTATTTTTCATAGTACAGTAAGTGGCAGCAGAAGTATTAAAAATTGGACAGTTGAAAAGCAATAGTTATTTCAAAGTTCCAGTAAAATTTAAAGATCTATTTTGCAGTTTGCCATCCAAGCATAGAATATTCCTAACCTGAAAAGGTAAATTCTGGTATTACATATAATAAAATCAGAGTAGAATATGACATCCGAGCAAATAAATGTAGATCTGAATTGTATGTCAGGTTTTCTCTAGAGCTCATATCTCTGAATATGGAAACTTGCTAGTGCAACACGAATGATTACACTGTGTTACTCCCTAAATTGTTTCAAGATTATTTTTCTTTGAGGAAGTGCTATTTGTATATGAAACAAGTTGAATGTAAACTCACTTGGAATATTGTGTGAGTTCTGGTATCCTCAACATAAAAAGGACATGGAACTGTTGGAACAAGTGCAGAGGAGGGCCACAAGGATGATCAGGGGACCAGAGCACCTCTCCTATGGAGACAGGCTAAGAGAGTTGGGGCTGTTCAGCCTGGAGAAGAGAAGGCTGTATGAAGACCTCATAGCAGCCTTCCAATATCTGAAGGGAGCTATGAGGATGCTGGGGAGGGATGCTTGATTAAGGATTATTAGTGATAGGACAAGGGGTAACAGGTTCAAACTTAAACAGAGGAAGTTTAGATTGGATGTAAGGAAGAAGTTCTTTACTGTAAGGGTGGTGAGGCACTGGAGTGGGTTGGCTAAAGAAGTTGTGAATGCTCCATCTCTGGCAGTATTCAAGGCTGGGTTGGACAGAGCCTTGGGTGGCATGGTTTAGTGTGAGGTGTCCCTGCCGTGGCAGGGGAGTTGGAACGTGATGATTTTAAGGTCCTTTCCAACCCTAACTATTCTATGATTCTATAAAAACCTTATGCTCAAAGGTGGAAGCTTATAGACAATATGAAGTTGGTATTTAATTATGTTACTCTTCAGCCATTCTCAAATCTAAAACACCTACAAACATAAAATTGGTTTATTGCACCAAAACTTGCAAATAATTTTTCACAAAGAAGGTAAACTTAGATTCCAATTTAACTCTGCCAAAAAGTCTATGGAATGTAAGGAAGGAAGGAAATGGAAAATAGTGACATATGCTGTGCATCTCAGTCATCTAATGTTGTTAGATGATGCCACTAGCAGTTTTATGAATTCTTTTCATATGAGAGTTATGCATAGCTTAATAATAATTTTGGGTTATATTAAACATTGTGGTCTGTTGCCATTCACACTTCAATATACAATTGCTTCAATGACAGATTCCTGTCTTATCTGAGAGATAACTGAGTATTTTGTGAGACTGTAATAGTTACTATTAGTTCTTGTTGACTATCATAATAAACAGTCTTAGTAAGTGAGGTGAGTGAAATTTAGAAAATTAACTCTACCAAATCAGACTGGTTTGGAGCACATGTAATTGGTCAGATGATTCTAACATCATCCTCCACAAAGTAATGTTATGTGCACAAAGATATTCCTCTGGCATTAAGCATTATCCCTCTGTAAATTAGCGGCTGATAAATTAGGTGCTGATGGGGAGCCAACAGAGTGCAGTCAACTGTGAGTGTGAAGATAGCACTATTTGCATTCCTCATTATTCATGAAGAATTACAGGACGCCCACACATCTGACATGATTAGAACGCATGAACAGTGCATTAAAAATCATACTGTATTAAACATACAAAACAAAGTGGAAATGAAAATGTATTTTGGCCATTATAAGGATATAATGTTTGTTCAGTATTTCCTAACTGCTCTCTGAATTTCTGCGCCAGCTGTCATTTCAAGCAAGAAAATGCGTTACCTTTCTCCTAGAAGTTCTCTGCCTTTAGATCTCAATAGACCTTATTGCCTGGGAATTACAGCAGAGACTATTTTGCAAGCCATAAGTCACACTGGAGCTGACAACTCAGGGGTGATATTTTTCCCTGATTTGTTTCTCCTTAGTTTTTTTTTTTTATGCGATTGTAACTTCAAGTAGTCTTAATATGAATTTATAATATTAAAAGTTTATTATTGAAGTTAATGTATAGTCTTAAGAGGTGGTAGAATGTACCTGAACCTTATATTCTGCTGAGCAAATCTGAGCTTACCTCTTGTTAAATAACTACAGATAGTAAAATAGGTTTGATGTTGCAAAAACACGCCAAAATGAAACACAACATGCCTGGAAAGATGCATATCTGGAAGGTGGTGCCAAACTCACAGGGATGGAAGGGAGACTGTTCACAAAAATCAGTGAATTTTGGACCACCCCAATGCTCCTGAAATCACAGTATATATTCAGAAGTGTGTTATTCCTTTCATTTAACTGCAGTTTTATCAGGCTTGAGTTTCTCCTCTCTGAGGACTTTCAAGCCAAAATAAGAGCATTGTCATTTTGTACAGTAATCTGATTGACACAAATATATGTCTTTTTTAATTAAAAGGTACAACCTCTACATTCAGATGCTTAAACTCTGCTAGAGACCATGATACTTAAATTGATATACTGTAAATCAGGAAAAATTCCACTAAAATCACACTGATTTGAGTATCTTTGCATGAGAAGAGTCAATCAATCATCTGTTCACTTTGCCCATGATGTTGACCACTGGTATGCTGTGATTCAGGTGGTAATGAGCTATGTAAGAGTGCTGAGCCTGAGGCTATATGCCTATTACAAAACCACAAAACTGGATGAAGAGGTTATAAAAACAGTGAATTTGTTTAATTTTACAATGTCTGTCTTATTCTTTGAGCAGATTTTTTCAAAAACTCTCAAGGAAATGTGAAGAGCAGCAGAGTGGAGTGGTTTGCAAATTAAGCCATAATACTTAAAGTTTAAGCATACTTAGCTTCTGGGAGACAATGAGCCTTCATTACATAGTGTGATAGCAGAAGAAACTTGATGACAGATGGAAAATAAAGAATGTTGAAATATATACTTGAATTACCCATATACCACACTGGACCTAAAGATACTGGAATTATTCCTACTGAGGAAAAAGGTATCATTTTTTAATAAGCCTGTTCACAGCACAGGAGCTTTCAAATAGACAGTGATTCAAAGACCAAGTAGCATCAGCTTAAATTTCATGTGCTAAATTTCAGTCACCTCATTTAAAAAAAAAAGAATTTGGAAGGCAAAATAAATAGGAGCAGAAGAGACTTTGAAAGGTATGAAGAGAGCTTGAGAAGTCTGAAGCTAACTTGTATGCAAGACCGATTACAATTAAAATGTAATAGTAAAATATAATTCATTAGAAGCACTGGTAACATAATCATGGTCTCTATTGCTTCTTTTGTCTTTATGCCAAACAAAAGTTATAGTCACTAAAATTGAAAATAGACACTAATATTGAATGGCAATGTGATTAATTATTTTCTATCATCCTTTCCTTTGCATAATGTTGAACTTTTGTGTGAATAAATTGACACTCAGAGTTTGAAATGATTAAAAAAGGCCACCAAGAGATACATGTGATTGTGGAGAATACCCATAGTCATATTAAGTAAAGCATGTCCATTTTAAAAGGGATACAAACCCATAGATTTCTCAGTTTAGGCCAGTCCAGGAGCTAACAGCATTTTTTTGCCTATGGGTTGTTTCATAATTGTCAACTGAAGAGTTCTTTTCACCTTCATTTGAAGTTTGGGGTGGTGGCTTCTGTCAAAGATGTGATAGTGGATTAGGTGGAAAATTGTTCTGATTTCTCATGACAGCTCAAGGAATTCTGTATAAAATCAAAGTAAAGAGGAACAAAACCAAGTTCATGCATTTCTATATGAAGATAGGCTGAGAAAATAGGGCTTTTCAGTCTGGAGAAGGCTGCATGGAAGAATGCATAGCGGCCTTCCAGTGTCTGAAGGTGGCCTACAGGGATACTGGAGAAGGGATTCTTACCAGGGGCTGTAGTGATAGGACAATGGGTAATGGGGTAATGGGTTTAAACTTAAACAGGAGAAGTTCAGATTAGATATAAGAAAGAAGTTCTTCGCTGTGAGGATGGTGAGGCACTAGAATGGGTTGCCCAAGGAAGTGGTAAATGCTCCACCCCTGGCAGTGTTCAAGGCCGGGTTGGACAGAGCCTTGGATGCCATGGTTTAGTGTGATGCATCCCTGCTCATGGTAAGGAGTTGGAACCTGATGATCTTAAGGTCCTTTCCAACCCAAACCATTCTATGATTCTATGATTTTGCTGAAGATGAAAGCAACTGTCTAATGTGTTGGTATTTTTGAAGGGAAGCTAATTCTTGCAAGCATTTCTGTTACACCTAAATAATCCTGAAGTGAGAATTTCTGGAGATTGTGCCAAAATGCAATGCATTGTAGAAATAGCTGTGCTAATTTAAGTGATGGAAAAGGTTTAAAGCTATATAATCACTGCCTTTTGCCTGTACTAATTCACTGTGCTGTGCTGCAAGCCTTATTCACCCAGGCAAAATATACCAGTGGGTCTGGTGATGTTCATGCTGATATGTGATAACTGTTCAAATATAAACTAAGCAGTTTATATTTGACCAGTTAAATACGTGTATGTCATACCGTATTCTGCTGTTTGTACTTATCCTTGTGGAACAAACACCCTGTAGTGAATGTGTCAGCCACTTAGATTGGTTATAGACATTTTAAGTTTTTTTTGTCCATTGGATTGACAAGATAAAAATAGATATAGCTACCTTTCAACATCTACATGATTACCAGATCTGTATAATGAAGTCATCAGTTCATTAGAGAAATATCAGGAGCAGTTGTTTTTATTCTGAAGGGTGCTTGAAAGAAAGAGTCCTTTCCTTCCTTCTTGGCTTGCTTTTGGGTTTCAAGGAGAGTATGCTTGAACAGCCCTGGGTTATATTTAACAAGTGCAACAAACTTCTTCTGTGCAATCTCTACTGCTTAACAAGTAAATCAGGACACAGAGAACATTCTGTTTTTCATCCATGTTCTGTTTCTTTTTTGTGTCTGTTTTTGCGCTGTTTTGGACAGCTGTGATCACTGAAAGGACAAAATGCTGATCACAAGATGAAGGGATGCTTAGAGACAGAAAAAGAGACAATGTTTCTGGGAGGAAAAATAATACATGGAAAAGAATGGAAAATGCCAAGAGTCATTATTCTCAGAATAATGTATTTCTCATATAATTTGTAATGACAAATAGTTTGAGGATCCAACAATACTGAGTTCTGCACTTCTCTAGTGTTAGCTTTTGATAGGAGCTGATTGCCTACTTTAGACCACTTCTAAAAATCCCAGTATAATTCAGTTAGTAAAAGCCTGCTATGGAAAAAAAAAAAAAAAAAAAAAAAAAACA